>QRFJ01003359.1:0-90531 GCA_006176705.1 Cocos nucifera | reverse complement strand
ATCTATCTCATAGAATCAATTATCAAACAAAACATCCTTCCTTTGACTTCGTCTTCTACCCAATTACATATGAATAAAGAGAGGTGAATGAGCGGGCATCGTGATAGGATTAGGAGAAGAAGATTTTCCATAAAATACCAAAAATAGGATGTGCATTGGGACTAATGGTGGCACACAGTGAGACCACCTACGGTCTTTACTAGGATTTTAATCTATGACTTATTCAAAATGGTTTTCTTAAACCAATTTAAACCAAAACCAACCTCAAACCAAATTAATTAGATTCTAACCCAAATTAATAATTAATTAATTAATTAAATCAAATTTAATTTTGATTTAATTTTTTAATCAAATTAGAAAAATTGGGTTGACCTAATTCTAGTTAGGACTAGGACTTGTTTTTTCTTGCACTTGACTTATCATAAGTCAATTTGAAACTTGATCCAATCAAGCCCAAACTAAATCTAATTAAATTATAATTTAATTAGACCTATCTTCAGCTCTTGTGACTTAATCAAATTAAGGTATATATAATTAAATTGCTATCAATCCTCCTGCAAATACTTGCATGCTAGTTAAACATCAATACGTATTTGATTGTTAACCATAGAACGATTCTCCAATCATCGACAACCATCCGATATTCTGAGCCACTAATGTGTTACCTCATTACGTTCCGACATACTAATAATATCATATGAAATAAATTTTTATACCAATCAACATGAACCATCTAAGCAAATGATATTTGTGATGGTCAGAGATAGGTTCGAAGTGTAGAACACCCATCCTTAGAATCCATACAGATATAGTTTCATATATTTATCCCTTAGACCAAAAAGCCACATCAAGACACCTCAATTCAACTATCACTCTCATCAGATTGTCCATAATGATATTTCAAAATATCAAATCTATTGATGATTATCCTGGCCAAGATTTTGCTATATTGAAATACAAATGGTACATTCTTCTCCAACTCTTGGAAGGTGTCAATTTCATTTTGATCCACACACCGAATCATAAGTACTTTAAACCTATGCCTTAGAAGTTTCTTCATTACTGAATTAAAAATCAGTAGTCTCGCTACCAAAGCACAATAGAGTGCTTACCAAGTCACTAAGATAATCTCAGGTCTAAGGAAACTTATATCATACCCTCAACAGATATTTCCTCCGGGACAACAAAATGCTCTACATGTTGATCAATTCAATGATGATTACCCATACATCTCACCTATATCCATCATCAGGTATCATCATTACTCTTGGTCAAGAGGACAACCACCTATATACTACAACGTATCTATGCTCATATACTACTGTTCACCTATTAAACAAGCCTATCATTTGCATCATAACTTTTTGATTTTTCTGGATATCTAAAAAATTAAACACAAAACATTGAGGATCGATGAGTGTATTTCAAATTTGCGTGGTGATCCAATGCTCACAGCACTCATCTCATCCACTCGCACCCAATTCCCTAATCAACTAGGGTTTCACTCGACCCAAAAATCCTAACACACTAAAAATCCTATCACACTCTCTTTGTGTGGATTTTTTTTTATGAAATAAGTTTTCATAGAAAGATAACTTTTAGATCTATAAATCCTATTTAGATCATATCTAAAAATTGGATATCCTTAGAGATAAAAATCAGAAGAGAAGAGAGGTATAGAGGAGGGAAATGAAAGTGCTGCAGGATCCCTGTCTCACCTTCACTCCGTGCATCAAAACTAATATGCCCAATCACCTTCTTAAAATTTTACACAATAATAGCTAACCCTTTATTATACATGCACAAAAATTCTCATAATTTATTGAAGTGAATACCATGGAAAAGGCACATGGAAAATGATAAGGGTCGAGTAGTTGGGAGGTTTTAACCACTCATTTGATTTCAAAAATCAAATGAGCCTCTTATCTTTATCAATGCCCCTCCCATATGTTTGAACATGTAGAAGACTCTCCGTTCTATGTGCAACTATTTTTATTCTCCAAAATATTCGAAAACAAAAGAAGGTATGAAAGCAGATAAGTTTGATTTTGGTTCCAACCTCCAACAAACGAGTTGAATTCAAAACTCAACTTACTTTGAACCAGTCCAACCCTTGGACCAGATCAAAAGAAGATGATAGAGGGGGCATAGAAACCTTCTGGATGAGAGAAAAGTTATGTACAAAAAATTTTGGGCATGAACAAAGAGTGGAAAAGTCAAAATGTGGGCGCATGGAGAGAGTTTGTATTCAAACTTTATTTGACTTGGTCCTAATTAGTTTCAACCAAAACAAATTAATCTAGACCCAATTAGATTAGGTTAAACCAACAAAATAAGGCTTAGCCTAACTATAAAATTTTAATCAAAATTAAAAATTAATTAGGTTCAGATCCTGATCAAATCAAGGTCAAAACTCCCATAGCGATTAGGTCATCTCATGACTTGATCGGGTCAAACCTTGAATCAAATTCAATCAAACTTGATCAAATCCTCATTGCTTAATCAAATTGAGCTAATCAGTAATTGAATTGCTAATTAATCTTTCAAAAATATTTGAGTCTAAATCGGATGGGTTATCGGGCATCAGAGTCCCATCAACATGAAACTCTTAAAGAGTCCTAATCCAGTGGGACTCTTGAACCCAGTATCCCAAACGAATGAAACTCATGATCTTAGAGTCCCAAACTAGTGAAACTCCTAATCAGAGAGTCCTAGATGAGTAGGACTCAGAGTTTCAGTCCAGTGGAACTCTTGGTAACAGAGTTCTAGTCCAGTGGGACTCTTGACTATAGTGTCCTAGATCATCAAGACTCATGATCAACCATCGAATCAGGTAGGAACTCCTTATGTGTGTGACCTCATAGATTTGAATCCTAAGATGGTAGAACAGAAATCAATTTTTTATACCAATCGATGTAACCATCTAGCAATGATGCTCGACGTTCGGATAGGTCGAAAAGTTGCAACACAACAATGACAAACCTATGGAATATGGTTACCATATAATTTATCTCCTTGATCATGATGCTCAAAAGGATGATCTAGGGTTTATTGTCAATCCTATAATTCATCCACATTGTATTTCAAAATTTAGCATCCATCATATGGACTATCCCGATCGTGGATTTGCTAAATTGAAATATAGCGGTGCACTTGCTTCAACACTTGGAGGGATCAATCTCATCTTGACTCATACATCGACAAGCCAAGTACTTGACTGCACCCAGTAGCCTTCCATCACTGAATTAAAAATTCAGAGAGTCCGGTACCTAATTATAGTGAGTTGCTTGCAAGTCACTATGGTGGTCTTAGATCTAAGGAACACTTATACCCATATTCTTCGAGGCTAATCTTGATAGAAGAAAAGCTCTGGAGTTGGTCACGTTCAGTGCAGATGTACCCATACATCTCACTTGCATACCATACCAATATCTTAACACTCCTTGGTTACGAGGACAACCAATCTACATGGCACACAACGATCTATACTTGATAAAGTTGTCATCCTAAATAACAATGTATCTTTTGATTGTGAATAATTTAAGGACTAAATGATAAATCCTTCTTTGTCAAATCTAGATAGTCCTAAGGACTTCATCACAACATAGAAGTTCATTAGAAGATAATAGAATTTATGATGAAAAATGCCAAAATAACTTTTATTATTTGATAATTCATATATAAGTACAATAAGTAGCATAATCGTCAACAGGCTGACGATTGACTTAGGGACATATTTCCAATAATCTTTCACTTGGACTAATATCTTCGACTTGAAGATATCTAATATCTATCTTCGACTTGAAGTCATTGAACTCCTTCACTGCAATAGCTTTAGTGAATGGCTTAGTCAGGTTCTCCTTTCCATCGATCTTCTGAAGGTCGACATCACCTCGATCCATAATTTCTTGGACAAGGTGGAAGCGGCACAGAATATGCTTCGTCCGCTAGTGTGCCTTAGATTTCTTCACCTGAGCAATGGCTCTAGAGTTATCACAATAGAGCAGAACTGGACCATCAAGGGAGGGTGCTACTCTAAGCTTGGTGATGAATTTTCTCAGCCATACTGCTTTTTTGGCAGCATCTGATGCAGCGACATACTCAACCTCACAAACTAAATCGACCATAATGTGCTGCTTGGAACTCTTCTAGCAGACGGCCCCATCATTAAGGATGAATGAATATTCCAACACACTCTTGCTATCATCATGGTCAGATTGGAAACATGAATCTATGAACCCCACCAATTTCAAGTCCGATTCACCATATACAAGCCACTGGTCCTTAGTATTTCTTAAATACTTCAGGATGATTTTAACAACCTTTCAGTGGTTCTCCTTTAGATTAGATTGGTATCTACTCACTACCCCTAGTAAATATGCCACATCTGATCGTGTACATGTCATGACGTACATGATAGAATCCACTACTAAAGCATATGGTATTCGACTCATACGCTCTCTTTCTAAAGGTATTGTCAGACAATCCTTCTTTGAAAGAGAAATTCCATGACCTATTGGTAGATAGCCTTTCTTGGAATTCTCCATGCTAAACCGTTTCAGCATAGTATCAATGTATGTAGACTGAGACAATCCAAGCAACCTTTTAGATCTATCTCTATAGATCTTCATCCCTAGGATGTAGGAAGCTTCTCCAAGATCTTTAATGGAGAATCGTGATGACAGTCAGATCTTTATTCCTTACAATGTAGGGACATCATTTTCGATTAAGAGAATGTCATCCATATACAATATTAGGAAAACTATTGCTGAACCACTAGCTCACTTGTATATGTAGGGCTCCTTTTTGTTCTTAATGAAGCCATACATTTTGATTGTTCTATCAAATTATATGTTCCAACTTTGAGATGCCTGCTTAAGTTCATAAATGGACCTTTGAAGCTTACACACCTTAGACTCATCTATGAATGTAAATCCTTCAAACTGTATCATATACACCTCTTCATCCAGCTCTTTGTTTAGAAAAATCATTTTCACATCCATCTGCCAGATTTCATATTCCAAATGGGCAGTAATGGCAAGCATAATCTGAATGAATTTAAGCACTACCACAAGAGAGAATGTCTCATCATAGTCATTACCATAACATTGACGATATTCTTTGGCAACCAGACAGACTTTATAGGTCTCCATCTTTTCGTCTATTCCCCTTTTCCTTTTGAAGACCCACTTACACCCTATGGGTTTTATCCCTTTGGATGGATCAACCAACGTCCACACATTTTTGACCTTCATGGATTTCATTTCGAATTTCATGGCCTCAAGTCATTTCTCAGAGTTGGATCTTTGCATTGCATCCATATAGGTGATTGGATCCTGATCATTCTCATCGAGTTCGATAGGATTCCCATCTCGGATCAAAAAACTATAGTATCTATTCGGTTGACGTGGTACTCCACTATATAGCCTTAAGGATGCATCTACAATGCGTTCTAGGTCTGATCTAATCAGATCTAGCTCTGGTTCAATAACTTGTGTCTGTTATTCCATCTATCATACTTTATCAAGTTCGATCTTAGAGGCACTAGTTCTTTCTGTTAGATATATGTACCCTAGAAGCCAGAATTGGCTGACACTTGTAATACACTTCTAGGGGCAAAATTATAATTTTGACTATTATCAATAAAATGAATTACTTTCTATCACATATGTGTATTTAGTGTCTGTGATACATCCTTTGAGTTAATGGTAATGATAATTCATATTTTCAAGAGTTGAAAATTTAGGACATGAATAATCATTATTAACTCATAAAATGCTCCCAACCATAGGATCATCACGAGGATGGTGATTGATCCAAAAGGTTGGTGTACAATCACTTTTTTTAGTAGATGAGTCTTGAGTCTACGGTGTGGAGACATCAGAGCGAGAGTACAGATACTCGTTAGAGAACGAGGGCACTGAGCGTGACCACCTCGAGTAGTCATTAGGAAGTCTACCTTCTCGTCAATGACTGACTCGATGCTGCAGTAGTGTGTCTGATTCTTTGACCTGAGATGCATCGACAGTTCACCTTAAGGGTGTTATAGTTTGACTACACCATAACTCGGTCTCCTAGCCATATGGAATCCTGAGGTGTATGTTGGCTATAGCATGTTCATTGTAGGAACTGGATAGCATCAAGATGGAATCTATCTACCTCGGTGGTAGAGGAGCAGCCCTATGATGATCATGAGAATCAAGTCCAGAAGCCCATGGCCATGGCAGAGTGAAATAATAGAAAGAGTTTCTATTTAGATTTTCACATTGGACTCGAATCGAATGATTACATCATATGACAGAAACTAGGGTTTGACGAGTTCACCTTAACCCTAATCTGATCGGGGCTCAAGATAGAAGAACTTAATCACACAGGTAGCTGCACCAAGAGGTTCGCATTCAGCTCTGATGGGTTGCCACCATATACTGCTAGGTGTCACTGGTGGATTTTGGGAGCAATTAGAATGATTTAGATGATCGATCATTCTAGCTGTTCGAATCAGAAGAGTTTTGATCCATCGAAAGGAGTTTCGATGATGTCGATGATAGAGATCATGACATATCCCATTACCATACAGAACTGAACCTAACTGGGTCACACAAACAAGGGTTTGAATCTGGTGATCATCAATTGAACTGATCCAGTTCAATTGATCTGAATGAGATTCAATTAGGTTCAAGAAAATCGTGCTAGCACTCGATTGAACCTAACGTTCTTCTTTTACTATCATAAATAAGTTGTCCTGACTGAGCCAAAGGAGTTTGTGCTCGATCAGAGGCCTTCACTTTGGTCTGACTGGAGCTTGTCCAAGTTAGAAAAGGTTGTCTTATTTTGTAAGACAATACCTGCCATTTTTGGTCACCTGCCATTTCTCGTTCTTTGACTTTGGTCAAAAGTTGACCTTTGACTGGTCAAATATTGACCATTGATACTTTGACTTCTGTGACCACATGTCACGCACCTATTGGAGAGCTGGTGGGGGCTTGTCCCCCTACCAGAACCTGGCAAGGAGGAGGGCGCACGCCACCCTTGGCGTGTGCCCAAGCTGGAGGCGCCCAGGAGTCCCTATTGGACAGGGACTCCATCTCCTTTTTGGATTCCGATTAGAGTTCTCCTAAGAACCAACGTTTGACTGGTCTTAGGCACCATCTAAGGAGGAATCCAGGGGACTCTATTCCCACCAATCAGATTTAGATCTGATTTCACAAAGGGTTGTGATTGGTTGGGAAGAAGAGGAGTTGGATCACAGCTTAGTCTATAAATAAGACCCTACGCCCAACTCAAAAAGAAATTGAAAAAATTCCCATGCCCCAAGGCTTCCTCTCCTCTCCTCCTCCATGCCAAACCATCTTCTCCCTCTCCTCTCCATGTCCTAAAGGTGTTTGGGTTCTTGGTTGGTGCAATCCAGACAAGAGAAAGGCGACAGAAAGCTAGAAGGCTGCGCTGCTGCAAAGGACAACTGCTGATCTTCGAAAGGTATTTTGAAGATCCTCCAGATCAGATCCAGATCTAATTTTTGGAGACATGATAGAGAAGAAGAGGATCTCTAGATCCAGCCTGAGTGGATATCGGTAGAGGTCAGGCACTTGCGTGGCTAGATCCAGAACCTTCCGCTGCTTACAGGATCATCAAATGGGTAATAGGATTACCCTACATCAAGGTAAATTAAATTTGATTTAATTTATTCTAGATTTTATTTTTATTATTAGAATAATAAGAATCAGATTTAAAATATCTCAAGATCTAATTTTAGATCAAAGAAAAAATTTTTAAAATATATCTCTTGATCCGATCAGATCTGAACGAACCTGATCCGAAAAATCAGGATTTTCCCTTCAACTGGTATCAGAGCCAAGGTTCTAAAGTATTTAGATCTAATTTTAAATTTATTTTAATTAAGAAAATAAGTAATTTTAGATGTCACATGAGATGTGATCAGATCTAAAATCAGAAAAAATTAAAATTAAATAATTTGGATCTAAGATTAGAAAATATGCATGACTAGTTCTAAAATAGAATAGTTCTATAGAATAGTCTTGCATATTTTTAATTTAATTTGATTAAATCATATTTTAGATCTATTTATTTACTATTTTTTGATATTATAATTATTATAATAATATCTAAAAAATAGTAAATAAAAATTATTTAATTTTAAACATCATATGAGATATGATTGATGCATGTCTAGACTAGTTGTAGAATAGTTCTACATAAGTTGTCTAGATTAGAAGTTTATTTTGATTAAGATCAATTTAAATCTAATTTTTTAGATTATTATGAGATAATTTAGATCTAAAAATATGCATGATTCGATACATGAGATGTATGCAAAATATGCCATGATTAGATCTAATTTGTATATGAGATATATGATATAGATCTAAAACTATTTTGTAGTATTGCATGTTCCTGATTAAGGCGTTCCTCTTGGCCGTCCGGTCATAAGAACGAAGAAGGATTTAAAGGCCCTCTCCTTCCAATCGATGGGGTGTTCTTATGACGTGTAGGGGTGCTGCATGTTCGTCCTTAATCAGAAATCCAAAACTTACTTTCTGCAAAACCCTAGATCCTGAAACCCTAGGATTTATTGTGCATATTTTGTTTATGAACCCTACTTAATTAAAAATTAAGTTTATGAAATATTAATTAGGTCTAAAATTGAGAATTTTAGATCTAAGATATATTCATAATACTGGGTTCGGGCTTGGGTAGCTCAATTAGGTCTAAGCGGTTGATCAAACCGAATCAAGAGTTGGTTAGATGGGATCAACAATGCTTAAATTGACCAGCCTAATAGGATTAAGTCTGGGTCAAGATCGAGTCACGATCAAGCAAGACCTAATTAGGCTCAGAGGTTAGAGTCTGGATTGTAGGCTAACCCAATTGGTTCTGGCTCAACAATTTGGTGTCTAAGGTAAGTTTGGCACATACGACCGACTAATTTTTAATTGGAAGCTACTCGACCTGAATGCATTCTTGTACGAGTTAATGGCATATTCCTTCCACCGATCTCACTTACCTGGCCATATCTGTTGACACAGTTCTGATCTGAGGTGGTCAATAATCCGAGCTAACCCATGCCACTAGGTTAGTCATAATTGTTATGACTATGACAAGTCTAGTTTAATGAGACCTGAATCAATTCTCCCTAAGAAAAGATTAAGTCTGAGGTCTTCCACCATTGTAGATGTGCGGGCCCTTTTTGGGGTTGATTGTTCTCGGCTGGATACAGTGGCTCAGTTACATCGGAAAGATGCAACCATGTCTATTAGGCATTGGATGCTATGGGCTGGAGGATGAGTTGGGCTCAATATTCTGGATACGGTGAGAGACTCAATTAGGAATCCAGTCTATGCAAATGGTGGGTCTGACTTAACTAAGGAGTGGATCAATATTTCGGATACGGTGAGATTCATGAATTAGAGACCAAGTTTGGGTGCACCATGATTAGAGAATCATTGAACAAGAGTTGTTCACTCATTGGCTAACCCATCACCAATAACTGTTAGGTGAGGTGATGAGTCAGTTGGTGAGACCGCACCACCCACTAGAAATCATTAATCGTGGAGATTTTTGCATCTCTACAGAGGGAAGTGTAGGGATCCAAAAAAATAGTGGGAGCTAATTTATTTAAAAATAAAATTTTTAAACAAATTGGTCAAGTCATAATTACAGTATCTAACTAGAATCTTTGACTCTCTACAGGAAAAATATCTGCATCCAACCCATTAGCACGTATCCTGGACACACATAGACTGACCGGACCCAATTATAAAGATTGGCTCAGAAACTATAAAATCATTTTGGATTCCAAGAAGTTAACCCATGTATTGGACCAGGACCCTCCCACCTTACCAGCCCGTCCATCCACTGAATAGAGAGCATCTCTGA
The DNA here is from genome assembly GCA_006176705.1 of Cocos nucifera. NCBI lineage: Eukaryota > Viridiplantae > Streptophyta > Magnoliopsida > Arecales > Arecaceae > Cocos > Cocos nucifera. Next base: position 80,637 of record QRFJ01003359.1, on the reverse strand, counting down.
AAAAATGGATAGATGAAGATAATAAAGGCCAGATATTACATGTTGGGCTCGATGATTGATGAGGTCCAGTGCCAACATGAAGATATCAGGACTACTCGCCAAATATTGACTCACCTACAGGAGATATTTGGTGAACAGAGTCGCGCAGCCAAATATTAAGTCACGAAACAACTTTTTAAGACTAAGATGCGTGATGGGCAATCAGTCCAAGATCATTGTCTGATGATGATCAAGGACTTGAAAGAGCTTGAGAAGCTCGGTGTGAAGTTAGACTTGGACCTGTAGAATGATGTTATTCTGCAATCCTTGACTGATGCATATGGGCAATTCATCATGAATTACCACATGCATAAACTTCAAAATTCCTTGGCCGAATTAATGAACATGCTGGTCACCGCTGAGCTTTCTATGAAAGGTTCTAAAGGCTCAGTTCTTGCTATGGAACGGACTTCTTCCAAAAGAAAGTCTTATGGAAAGAAAAAGAAGTCTGCAAAAAAGCAGAAGATTAAAGGAGCAAAGAAGAAGAAGGCAGAGCCGAAGAAGAAGGCCGATATCAAAGGAAAGTATTTCCATTGCAACAGTGATGGCCATTGGAAGCGGAACTGCCCTACTTACCTGGCCACCCTGAAGAACAAGAAGGAAGGTCCTTCTGGAGGTATGCTCGTTATTGAGTCTAACCTTACGATTTCTTCTGCATCCAGTTGGGTGCTTGACTCTGGTTCTAGTGCTCATCTGTGCACTTTCATGCAGGGTCTTGAGGATAGCAGAGGCTAAGGGATGGAGACATGATCCTACGCATCGAAAATGGAGCAAGAGTTGCTACAGTGGCCATGGGAACATACCCTCTTCAATTACCATCTGGTTTAGACTTAGTTTTGAAAGACTATTATTATGTGCCTGCAGCTAGCAGGAATTTGATTTCTGTTTCATGCTTAGCACTAGAAGGCTATGTGATTACCTTCTTTAAGGACCATTGTAACATTCTTTATGAAAGAAATAAAATTGCAAATGATTTTCTTATTAACGATCTTTATCAGCTACATATTGATGTACCTATTCTAACTATCGAGCAAAACATGAATGCCAAACGACCTAGGGATAGTCCAAATGATAGATATCTATGGCACCTGAGATTAGGTCATATAGCAGAAGATAGGATCAACAAATTAGAGAAAAATGGGCTATTGAGTCCATTGACTTTCGAGTCATATCCAACTTGTGAATCTTGTCTTCAAGGCAAAATGACTAAACTTCCTTTTGTAGGACATGGGGAAAGGGCCACAGATCTCCTTGCCCTAGTACATACTGATGTGTGCGGCCCATTTGATGTGCCGGCTAGAGGCAATTTTGTCTACTTCATTACCTTTACCGATGATCTGTCTAGGTATGGGTATGTGTATCTTATGAGACACAAGTCTGAAGCTTTTGAAAAGTTCAAAGAATTCAGACATGAAGTAGAAAAATAAACTGAAAAATCCATTAAGATTCTTCGATCAGATCGAGGAGGTGAATACCTTAGCCGAAAATTCCTAGACTATCTAAAGAAAAATGGCATAGTCTCTCAATGGACTCCACCAGGAACACCTCAACTCAACGGGGTTTTAGAACGGAGAAATCGGACTCTATTAGATATGGTCCGATCCATGATGAGCTTCACAGACCTCCTGATTTTCTTTGGGGACACTCATTGTTAACTTCAATCTATCTACTGAATAGGGTTTCCTCTAAAATCGTTCCTACCACACCATATGAGATATGGCACGGTAAGAAACCAAGTCTGAGTCATCTCAGAATTTGGGGTTGTCCTGGCTCATGTCAAAAGACAACAAGCGGACAAGTTAGAGTTTAGGTCCTTTCAGAGCTTCGATTCATAGGATATCCTAAAGAGTCATTAGGATACTATTTCTACATTCCAGAAGACCATAATGTGATTGTGAGTCGACATGCCATCTTTCTTGAAAAATAGTTTATTCAAGATAGCGGCATTGGAAAGCAGATTAAGCTTGATGAGAAAGTCTCACAAGTACAATGAGCTAAGGACCAATTGGAACCAAATCAGGTTGAGCCAATAAGAACACTACCTCCTCCACCTCGTAGATCGGAAAGAGTTTTCCCATCCCCCTGAAAGATACTTAGGTATTATTTCAGAGGAAAGTAGAGGAAATGTTCCTCGTAGGTAATGGTGCTCATGGTGATGATCCCAAAACCTACAATGAGGCGATATCAGATATCGACTCCTGAGAAATGGCTAGAGGCAATGCAGTCAGAAATTGACTCGATGCACTCAAACCAAGTCTGGACCTTGGTAGATCCACCAGAAGGTATAGTACCTATTGGGTGTAAATGGATCTTCAAGAGAAAGATTGGTGCAGATGGAAATGTGGAGACATTCAAGGCTAGACTAGTGGCAAAAGGTTATAGTCAACGTGAAGGCATTGACTATCAGGATACCTTTTCTCCAGTGGCTATGCTAAAATCCATCCACACATTGCTTGCCGTTGCAGCCTATTTCGATTATGAAATATGGCAAATGGACGTGAAAATGGCATTCTTGAATGGATATCTTGAGGAAGATATCTATATGGAACAGCCGCTAGGTTTCACATCCAGTGATACTGATCACAAGGTTTGCAAGCTGCAAAGGTCCATATATGGACTTAAGCAAGCATCTCGGAGCTGGAACACTCATTTCAATGATGTGATCAAAACATTTGGTTTCATAAAAAATGAAGAGGAATCATGTGTCTTCAAAAAGGTCAGTGGGAGCGCTATTGTCTTCCTCGTATTGTACGTGGATGACATCCTCCTTATTGGGAATGATATTCCCATGTTGACAACAGTCAAAATATGGTTGTCCAAGGAATTCTCCATGAAAGACCTAGGTGAAGCATCCTTTATTCTAGGAATTAAGGTCTATAGGGATAGACCGAATAGGATGCTAGGACTTTCATAGAAGATGTACATAGAGAAAGTACTAAAGAGGTTTAGTATGGAAAACTCTAAGAGGGGATTAATACCCTTCAGACATGGTATTCATCTTTTCAAGAAGATGTGCCCTAGCACACCTGAGGAAAATAGAATGCATGAGCAAGATCCCTTATGCTTCTGCAATAGGGAGCCTCATGTATGCCATGCTATGTACACGACCTGATATAGCCCATGCTGTGAGTGTCACAAGCAGATATCAGTCAAATCTAGGTGAAGAACACTAGACTTTTATGAAATGTATCCTTAAGTACTTGAGAAGAACTGAGGATATGATGTTGATTTTTGGTAGCGGAGAACTCCAAGTCCAGGGATACACAGACTCGGATTTCATGTCCGATATAGATGATCGAAAGTCGACATCTGAAAGTCTGTTTGTGTGCAATGGTGGTGCTGTCAGCTGGAAGAGTTCCAAGCAAACCATGATAGCAGACTCCACCATGGAAGCAAAATATATCGCTATATTAGAGGCTGTGAAGGAAGCATTTTGGTATAGGAAGTTTGCTGCAGAAATTGGAGTAATGCTGTCAGATGCCATTCCTCTATACTGCGATAATAATGGCACCATAGCCCTTGCTAAGGAGCCAAGGTCTCACCAAAAATCCAAGCACATTGAACAGCGATACCACCTTATCTACGATTACCTCGAGAAGGGTTACGTCGAGGTCAAGATAGTCAACTCCGCAGATAATGTGGTAGATCCACTTACAAAGCCGTTGGGATAATAAAAGATCGAAGCCCATCTTGAGAAGATGGGACTTAGACTTGTAGCCAATTGGCTTTAGGACAAGTGGGAGATTGTTAGATATATGTGCCCTAGAAGCCAGAATTGGCTGACACTTGTAATACACTTCTAGGGGCAAAATTATAATTTTGACTATTATCAATAAAATGGGTTATTTTCTATCACATATGTGTATTTAGTGTCTGTGATACATCCTTTGAGTTAATGGTAATGATAATTCATATTTTCAAGAGTTGAAAATTTAAGACATGAATAATCATTATTAACTCATAAAATGCTCTCGACCATAGGATCATCACGAGGATGGTGATTGATCCTGGAAGGTTGGTGTACAATCGCTTCTCTTTAGTAGATGAGTCTTGAGTCTACGGTGTGGAGACACCGGAGCGAGAGTACAGGATACTCGTTAGAGAATGAGGGCACTGAGCGTGACCATCTCGAGTAGTCATTAGGAAGTCTACCTTCTCGTCAATGACTGACTCGATGCTGCAGTAGTGTGTCTGGTTCTTTGATCTGAGATGCATCGGCAGTTCACCTTGAGGGTGTTATAGTTTGACTACACCATAACTCAATCTCCTAGCCATATGGAACCCTAAGGTGTATGTTGGCTATAGCATGTTCATTGTAGGAACTGGATAGCATCAAGATGGAATCTATCTACCTCGGTGGTAGAGGAGCAGCCCTATGATGATCATGAGAATCAAGTCCAGAAGCCCATGGCCAAGGTAGAGTGAAATAATAGAAAGAGTTTCTATTTAGCCTTTCATACCGGATCTGAATCGAATGATTACATCATATGATAGAAACTAGGGTTTGACGAGTTCACCTAAATCCTAATCTGATCGGGGCTCAAGATAGAAAAACTTAATCACACAGGTAGCTGCACCAAGAGGTTTGCATTCAGCTCTGATGGATTGCCACCATATACTGCTAGGTATCACTGGTGGATTTTGGGAAAAATTAGAATGATTTAGATGATCGATCATTCTAACTATTTGAATCATAAGAGTTCTGATCCATCGAAAGGAGTTTCGATGATGTCGATGATAGAGATCATGACATATCCCATTACCATATAGAACTGAACCTAACTGGGTCACACAAATAAGGGTTTGAATCTGGTGATCATCAATTGAACTGATCTAATTCAATTGATCTAAATGAGATTCAATTAGGTTCAAGGAAATCGTGCTAGCACTCGATTGAACCTAACGTTCTTCTTTTACTATTATAAATAGTTGTCCTGACTGAGCCAAAGGAGTTTGAGCTCGATCAGAGGCCTTCACTTTATCTGACTGGAGCTTGTCCAGGTCAAAAAATGGTTATCTTATTTTGTAGGACAATATCTGCCATTTTTGGTCACCTGCCATTTCTCGTTTTTTGACTTTGGTCAAAAGTTGACCTTTGACTGGTCAAATATTGACCGTTGACACTTTGACTTCTATCTATGTGTCACGCACCTATTGGAGAGCTGGTGGGGGCTTGTCTCCCTATCAGAACCGTGCAAGGAGGAGGGCGCATGCCACCCTTGGCATGCACCCAAGCTGGAGGTGCGCAGGAGTCCCTATTGGACAGGGACTCTATCTCCTTTTTGGATTCCAAACAGACTCCTCCTAAGAACCAACTTTAACTGGTCTTAGGTGCCATCTAAGGAGGAATCCAAGGAACTCTATTCCCACCAATCAGATTTAGATCTGATTTCATAAAGAGTTATGATTGGTTGGAAAGAAGAAGAGTTGGATCATAGATAGTCTATAAATAAGATCCTACGCCCAACTCAAAAAGAAATTGAAAAATTCCCACGGCCAAGGCTTCCTCTCCTCTCCTCCTCCATGCCAAAACATCTTCTCCCTCTTCTCTCCACATCCCAAAGTAGTTTGGGTTCTTGGTTGGTGCAATCCAGACAAGAGGAAGGTGACAGAAAGCTAGAAGGTTGTGCTGCTGTGAAGGACAACTGCTGATCTTTGAAAGATATTTTGAAGATCCTCCAGATCAGATCTAGATCTAATTTTTGAAGATGTGATAGAGAAGAAGAAGATCTCCAAATCTAGCCTGAGTGGATACCGGTAGAGGCCAGGCACTTGCGTGGCTAGATCCAGAACCTTCCGCTGCTTACAAGATCATCAAACGGGTAATAGGATTACCCTACATCAAGGTAGTTAAATTTAATTTAATTTATCTAGATTTTATTTTTATTATTAGAATAATAAGAATCAGATCTAAAATATTCTAGATCTAATTTAGATCAAAGAAAAAATTTTAAAATATATCTCTTGATCCGATCAGATCTGAACGAACCTAGTCCGAAAAATTAGGATTTTTCTTCATCTTCACCAAAGAACTTTTTTTCTAAAAAGACTGCCTTAAGGCTGACAAATATTTTTGCTCATCAGTAAAGTAGAAGTAGTATCCTTTTATTTTTTTTAGATAATCTATAAAACTATACTTATCTGACCTAGGTCCAAGCTTATCTGTCATTAAATGTTTGACATAAGTCGGACACCCACAAACCCTAAGGTGTGAAAGCATTGGCTTACGCCCTGTCCATATCTCATATGGTCTTTTATTAATAGATTTACTTGAAACCCTATTTAGAATGTAACAAGCTAACTCGAGCGCATATCTCCATAGGAAGATCGGTAAACCAACAAATTCCATTATGGATCGAACCATATCCAATAGGATCTAATTTCTCCTTTTAGACACACCATTATGTTGTGGTGTTCCAGGAGGGTTCCATTGGGAGAGAATCCCATTTTCTCCATGATATGTCAGAAACTCATTGGAAAGGTACTCACCCCTCGGTCAGACTGAAGAGTTTTAATTCTCTTCCCAGTTTATTTTTCTACCTCATTTTGAAATAGTTTGAACATTTCAAATGACTCCGACTTATGCTTCATTAAATAGACGTACCCATATCTCGATAGATTATCTATGAAGGTTATGAAGTAAAAATATCCACCTCTGGCACTTGAGCTCATGGATCCACATACATCCGAATGTACTAGACTCAGGAGTTCAGTGGCTCATTCATCTTTTCCAATAAAAGATGATTTGGTCATCTTACCAAGAAGACAAAACTCATAGATCGAAAGTAATTCACAATCACTAACCTCAAAAATTTCTTCTTGAGATAACCTATTAATTCTATTCTTGCTAATATGACCTAGTCTATAGTGCCAAAGGTAGACATTAGACACATCAATAATTTCAGAGCATTTACCGAAGGATCGAACCACGTTAATAGGAATAGAAAGTTAATAAATTCCATTATTCAATTATCCAATCAAAATTGTAACACCATTCAAAATGATATTATAAAATTTTTTTTATTGATATTTCAAAATCATTCATGGCCAAAAAGCTTATAGAAATGACATTCAATAAGAAAGTTGAACAATAATGACATTCATTAAGAATAACTTTATTTGAATTGATTACAAGGTTTATGATTCCTAAAGCTAGAATTGGAACTTGTCTTCCATCTTCAACATTCAGGAACCTCTCATCTTGATCAAATCTCCTACTGACCTACATGCCCTGCATAGAATTACAAATATGATAAGAACTTCTAGAATAAGAAAAAATTATAAGGTGTTATCATATAATTATCCTGCCCAGCAACCACCTGCTTCTTCCTCGGCCTGTTCGGGTTCAGGGAGGCAATATACAGAGGATAGTTCCTCTTTTAGTGCCCCAGCTTCTTATAGAAGAAGCACTCTGCTTGGCTCTGGTCGGGCTTGTGCTTCTTGGTCCAATCCTATGAAGTCATCCTAGTGTTTGGCTGCACCTTCTTGTTCCTCTTCTTCTTATTCTTCTTTCCTTTTTTAAAGAGTCGACGACCAAAAGAAGACCCTCCCACTACATTCACCGGCTCCTTGTAGAGTTGGTGATCCTTCTCAAAGTTTTGTAGCAACCCCAAGAATCCATGATAGTTGACTACAGGCTTTGTCATTCTAAAATGAGTTAGGAAGGAGAGGAAGGACTTAGGCAAGGAATTAAGGATCGCATCCTTACCAAGCTGCTCGTACAGGGGAAAGCCCAGCTTGCTAAGACGCTCAATCATCTCGATCATGTAAAATACATGATTGGTGATTGAGGCCCGTTCCCTCATCCAAGCATTATGTGAGCTTAGAAGTTGCACTTTCAAATCTTGAAAATATGAGAAGATAGGTCATGAAAAGGTGGAAGCGAGCCGGAAGAAAAATCAGCTCTCCTAGCAAAGTTTAGAAACTAGGCCAGCTCACCCTAAAACTGAGCTGGCTTAGTTGGAAACTGGGCTGGCTCAGTCCAAAACTGATTTGGCTAGATCTCAGAGGAAAATCTAGATAGAAAATAGTATTTTTAGGCTGTTAGCATGGTACACAACTAGGTTAGCTTAGTTTGGGATGGAGCCGACCTAGTCACAGGTTAGCCAGCTCAGTCTGAAACTGGGCTGGCTCAGTTTTTGTAGGTTATTGTTTTGTGTATGTGGGTTGTTTGGATTTGAAGAGTTTTTCTATGAGCTTGGGCTTGATCCTTTGTAAAGTATATATACTGAAATCATGTCAAGGTTGTAAGAGTGCTAAAATATACCGAATAAAAGATTTTTACTCTCAAAAATCTCTTCTTCACTTCTTCTCTATTCCTTAAATTGTGTGATCATGCTTCCACATTAATCTCTGAGGAGTACTTTCTTATTGCTTGGCTAATCACTGACAGCCACATCGATCCATGTGGGAACAACGCGTATTCCCAATATTTGATATTAGAGCGGTGTTGCATGGAAGGAAGGAAGACACCTAGGGTTTCCTACATCTAGGATCTGTTGCATCAGGTTTTATCCTAAAACTTTTAGATTGCTTTGTGGTTGTCTCTAGATTGAGGTGGAGATTGTTTACACGAAGGAATAGTGATACAAAAGTTTGGAAAGAGGATCTAGGGCTAGTTAGATCTTCTTTGAAGGGTAGTTTTGCTGGTGTGTGAGATTGTGAAGGGTATCAGAGATCTATTCTTGACTTATTTGAAGTCATGGGATCAAGTGGATTCAAGGTAAATTTTGAGAAGTTCGATGGCAAGAAGAACTTTACTCTATGGCAGCAAAGAGTAAAGGACTTGTTGGTTTAGCAGAGGATCTGCAAGGTTTTGATAAAAGAAAGTCCGAAAAAGATCAGTGTTGAGGATTGGAAAGAGTTGGAGGAAATTGCTTTTAGCACAATCCAGATGTGCTTGGTCGATCAGGTTTTGCCCAAGGTTTGCATAGAAACTACGATAAAGGAGCTCTAGGAGAGACTGGAGAACACATACATGGGAAAGAACATGACGAACAAGCTATGTTGAAGAAATAGCTGTATAGTCAGAGGATGCCCAAAGGTGGAGATCTTGTTGCACATATCCAAAGGTTTAAGTAGGTGTGTTCTGAGGTGATGAGTTTGGATGTGAAGATCAACGAGGAGGATCGGACATTGCTGCTATTATGTTCTCTCCCAGGTTCGTGTGATGGTCTCATAATAACTTTAGTTTATGGGAAGGAGACCCTAAACTATGAAGAGATTGTTGGTGTGCTCAGATCAAATGAGCAAAAGAAAAAGATTTGCAAGGAAGACCCTAAGTCTAAGATCTTGGCTGTGAATAAAAGATAGGGAAGATTAAAGAAGAAGACAAGATAAAAATCCAAGAGTAGGTTAAAGTCTCATGATCAGAGGAAGATGACATTGAAATGTTATAAATGTCATCAGCCTGGACACCCGAGGAGAGATTGTCCCCTTTTGAGATCAGAAAAAGAGAAAGCTAGCAAGGAAGATGATACAGTTTCTGTGAGCAGTAGAGAAGACCTGCTAGTTGTATCAGATGGATTCATAGAGTACGATACTATGTGGATATTGAATTCAGTATGCTCGCACCACTATACTTCTCATCGAAAGTGGTTTGCTACCTACCAGAAGGCCGATGGTGGAAGTGTCAGCCTTGGAGATGATCACCCATGCAAAGTAGCTGGAATTGGCTCTATCAGGATGAGGATGTACAATGGGATCATTCGTACATTATCAAATGTCAGGCATGTACCAGAGTTGAAAAAGAATTGCTACTTGGAGAAATAGGATTATGCTTTTAGTAGTCAGGCTGGGAGTGGATGTCTGAAAATTTTTAAAGAAGCTTTGGTGGTAATGAGAGGTAGAAGATTGAGCAACAATCTTTACAAAATGAAAGGCTCAGTGGTAAATGATAGTGCAGAGGTGCTAGCAGTGGCATAGGAGGAGTAGATTTTATATCAACTATGACACTATCGGATGGGTCATATGAGTGACCGTGGGCTCACTGAACTAAGTAGAAGAGGTATGATCCCAGTCTTGAAGAAGGAGGGCATAGATCTTTGTGAGCCATGCATCTTTAGCAAATAGCATGGGATAAAGTTTGCCAGAAGTACCAAGCACGATGAGAGAGTGCTGGATTTAGTGCACTCGGATGTGTGGGGACCAGCTCTTGTATCAGCTAGAGGTGGGGCAAAATACTTTGTCACTTTCATTGATGATTTCTCAAGAAAGGTGTGGGTTTATCTGATCAAAAAAAAATCAGAGGTGGTTACCCAGTTCAGAGCTTGGAGAGCTAAAATAGAGGAGTCAAGAAGATAAGTGAAGTATCTGAGGTCGGACAATGGAGGAAAGTATATTAGCTTGGAGTTCAAGAGGTACTGTAAGGAAAATAGCATCAAATGTTATTACATGGTGAAGATAACTCTCCAGCAGAATGGTATCATGAAAAGGATGAACCAGATACTGACCGAGAAGGTACGAAGTTTGAAGCTACAAACATCACTTCCAAAGTTCTTTTAGGGTAATGCTCTAACTTTTTCTTATTTTCTTGTGAATAGGTCCCCTCATTATAAGCTGAATGAAGGCATTTTAGAGGATGTCTGGAGTGGGAAGAAGGTGGAGCTTGGCCACCTGAAAGTCTTCGATTGCACAGTCTATGCATATGTGAAGGCAACCAAGAGGAGCAAATTGGATCCAAAATCTCAAAAGATGACATTCATAGGGTATCCACAAGGAGTCAAGGGATACCTGTTGTAGGACTCTCAGGCACAGAAGTCAGTGATCAGTAAGGATATTATCTTTGATGAGAAGAGCATCTTGAGGAGGTCTGGGATCGATGAAATAGGAGAAATAGAGATGAACAACGGTGGCCAATCAGAGAATGATGGCATGTAGGTTACATCCACTTACAAGAGTGTTTCTGTTGAGGTGGAGCTAGGCAGAAAAGTATTATCTCAGATTGTAAATTAGCATGGAGGGCCAGCAGTTCAGACAGATGTGCAGGAGCAGCCACAGACATCAGGCAGAGATATGCCAGTGAGAGTGGCTTTGCATAAGCCCCAGCATACTATTAGGAGGCTAGTCAGATATGGCATTGATGAGGTTATCTCTCATGCACTCATCACTGCTAGTGGAGATCTAGAGAATTATGCAGAGGCCATGGAGAGTAAGGATCATGATTCATGGATACAGGCCATGATGGAGGAGATGGAATCACTTGAAAAGAATCAGACATGGCAGCTGATGGATCTTCCAGAGGGTGCTCGACCTATTGGCTCAAAGTAGATGTTCATAAAGAAAGAAGTACCTTCAGAACAAGGTGGAGTCAGATTCAAAGCAAGGCTGGTAGCAAAGGGATACTCACAAAGGGAAGGGATTGACTACACATAAATTTTTTCTCTTATGGTGAATCATACATCTATTCGAGTTTTGCTGTCACTAGTGGCACAACATAATATAGAATTGGAACAGATGGAGGTGAACATGGCCTTCCTTCATGGGACTTTGGAGGAAAGAATCTACATGAAGCAGCTAGATGATTTCATAGAGATGGGATAGAAAAAAAATGTGTGTTTACTCAGGAAGTCTTTATATGGATTGAAACAATCCCCTAATCGGTGGTATCGAAGGTTTGATAGCTTTATCTTGAGCCTAGGTTTCAGCAGATGTGAACATGATTATTGTGTCTACATAAAAAATGTAGATTAGGAGGATGCCCTGTACCTATTATTGTATGTAGATGATATGCTCATAGCCAGTAGAAGCATGGATGCTGTAAAAAGGTTGAAAAGAACATTATCATCTGAGTTTAAGATGAAGGATTTGGGTCCAGCTAAGAAAATTCTTAGAATGAAGATTTGCAGAGATATGTGCAAAGGAGTGCTCCATTTGTCATAAGAAAAGTATGTCTAGAAGGTTTTGGAGAGGTTTGGGATGGAGAAGGTCAAACCTGCAGAGACATCATTGCCGAGCCATATATCTCTCTCCAAGTTATAGAGCCCCCAGTCAGAAGAGGAGAGAGAATACATGGAACGAGTTTCTTATGCAAATGCTGTAGGCAGTGTGATGTACACTATGGTGTGCTGTAGACCAAATATAGCACATGCAGTGAGCACGATTAGTAGATACATGGCTAACCTTGTGAAGGAACACTGGAAAGCATTGAAATGGATATTAAGATATCTGCATGAAATAAGGGATCATGGTTTGGTGTTTGGTAGGCAGCCGGGAGGATTTGGAGAACAATCTATTAAGATGTGTAAAGGTTCAGATCCTTTGAAAGGGTTTGTTGATGCAAATTATGCTGGTGATCTTGATACAAGGAGTCTACTACTGGATACCTCTTTTGCGTATATGGTAGACCGGTATCTTGGTGATCAATCCTTCAGTCAATCATAGCCTTGTCTACCATAGAGGCTAAATACATTAGGATAATGGAGGCTGCAAAGGAAGCCCTTTGGCTTAGGAGGTTGATTGATGAGTTGGGGGTGGAGTAGAGCAGGATTACACTATTCAGTGATAGTCAGAGTGCTCTGCTGTTGGCACAGAACACAGTCTATCATGCGCACACAAAGCATATAGATGTGAGGTACCACAGGATCAGAGATCTGATGGAGGAAGGTGAAGTAGAACTATTGAAGGTCCATACCAAGGAGAATCAGTTTGATGCACTCATGAAGGTACTCCCCAGTGACAGCTTTCAGAGATGTATGGCATAGATGGATCTGTTGAGAAGAGATGAGTTCACAAGGACTTGGAAGCACCAAGGTGGAGAATGTGAGCTCAAAAGTGGCACTCCCAAGTCTTGGAAACATGAGAAGACAGGTCATGGAAAGACGGGAGTGAGTCGGAAGAGAAATCAGCTCTCCTAGCAAAGTTCAGAAATTGGGCTGGCTCACCCTAAGACTGAGCCGGCTAAGCTGGAAACTAGGCTGGCTCAGTCCAGGACTGGGTGGGCTAGGTCTTAGAGGAAAATCTAGACAAAAAGTAATATTTTCGGATGATTGGCATGGTACACAACTAGGTCGGCTCAGTCTGGGACTGAGCCGATCCAGTCGTAGGTTAGCAGGCTCAGTCTGAAACTGGACCGGTTCAGTTTTTGTGGGTTATTATTTTGTGTACATGAGTTGTTTGAATTTATAAAATTTTTCTATGAGCTTAAGCTTGATCCTTTGTAAAGTATATATACTGGAAATAGATCAAGATTGTAAGAGTACTAAAATATACTGAATAAAAGCTCTTTTCTTTTGGAAATCTCTTCTTCTCTATTCCTTAAATTATTTGATCATGCTTCCACATTAATGTCTGAGAAGTACTTTCTTATTACTTGGCTAATCACCGATGGCCACGCCGATCCATGTGGAAAGAGCGTGCATTTTTGACACGTTGAAAATAGCATAACTTGTTTTGTGCTTTTCAATGTCGTCAGGTATGCCAAAGGAGTCATTCAATATTTGAAGCATTTTCTATGGCTGGGCATTTTCAAACCTGTGGCTGAACTTATTGTTCATTGCCACCAGCATTATACACCGAATGGTCATGCGGTCATTGAGCCACTTCTGATAAGTGTCTCGGATCGCTCCTCTAGTGTTCAGAGTTGGCTCCTCAGGTGTAGGATCCATTACAACATAAAGGACCACTCATGCTCCAGAATGATTTTCAACTTATGATACTAGCTATCGTAGTTGGGTCCCATTAATTTATCATTATCCAATAATGATTGGAGCGACAGGTTAGTGGCCATTTCTGCATAATAATGAAAACCAAACCTAATTAGTATATGAATCAATTATCCTAAAGACTTGGACTTTAGTTTAAAGGTTCTTCCACTATTTTATATGAATTGGTAGCCTCTACCTCCAATTCAAGAAATTATTTTAATTTCTTAGTGGGTACTAGAATCTATATAGACTACACATGAGCCCAATTTTGGTTGGTCAACTTATGTGCACCTATGGGTAGGTTCAAAATCAATTGCTTCTCTAAACAATTTTTAGTAATATCAATTTTGCCCCGGAGACCTAATCAGTAGGCTTTGGCCTCCTCTAAAAAAGTTTGGTTAGGTCAAACCATTAACATGACCACATTTGGTCTTATCTAACCAATAAATGATCAGGCCCGACTTTGATCGGCCAACCTAACCACCATCAGAAAGACATAACCAAATCATCATTTTATGAATAATAATTTCATTAGTCAATAAGAACCATGCCTTTAGGCCTCCAGTGATTATCAAATCAATGAACTTATTATCACTTAACTTAATGTGAGGCTATGATTTAGTTATTTATATAACTATTTTATTTTTAAGGATTTAATAATTTTAGAGGATTTAGTTAACATATTTAAGAAAAATGAGCCAATTTCGATCCTCCCTCTGACTTTACTAAGTCAGATAAAAAAGGATCTAATCTAAGCTGGCATTAGGAGCACCTAAATCAGTCAGACTGATTTACCTAATTGACATGGGTGAGCCCGAATCATCAAGTGATCTAATCAAAACTTAACTCAGCAAGATGGCCAAATAAGTGAGATCAGTGGAAGGGATATGCCATTAACTCGTCAAAGATCGAATCAATTAATCAAAACCCTACAGCAAGACAACATGCAGTCCGTGTGATCTTGATTTTACTTTTTAGATCTAATTAATCAAATTATTAGATTAATATTTAGATCAAATCTAAATTATCAATCTAAAATATGCAAGCATATCATGTTTAGCGAACCTGCTCTGATACCATTTGAAGAAAATTGTGCAGGGTTTAAGCATGCATTTTTGAAATTTTTTTGAATAAAATAGTAGTGAAAGTAAATATTAATCTAAAATTAATACTATGCATGCATTAATCATATCAAATAAATCCTACTCAGGATCTAAACATACTAATACGTGATAGAAAAATAAAATACATTCGATCAGCAAATCGAATCTGCTGACTAATACGAGTTCAAAACTCAATACCTTTTTGTGGATAGCTGATCTCCAAGATCTAAATCTATCAAAAGAAGTTGTGGTATAATGCTATAGCTGCACACTCATCCGACCTCTACAGATGGTCCATATGGAGCTCCTGGTCCCAACTAGCTCCACCAGAGTGCTAGCTCCTCGCCGGAGCCTTCGACAGCTGATCACGATTGATCCAATTGGTCATATACTTTTTGACTTTTTAAATATTCTAAAAAATTAGAACATAAATATTAGAGGATGATGAAGAGGTGTTTCAAATTTGGTGGTGATCTGATGCTCACAGCACTCAATCTCTCCACCCAAACCCAAATTCCCAAAACTAGGGTTTCACTTAGCCCAAAAATCCTAACACACTAAAAATCCTATCACGCCCTCTCTGTGTGGAATTTTTTTATGAAATAAGATTTTGTGGAAAGATGACTTTAAGATCTATAAATCCTATTTAGATCATATCTAAAAATTGAGTATCCTTAGAGATAAAAATCAGAAGAGAAGAGAGGTATAAGGAAAAAGTAAAGTGCTGCAGGACCCTACTTATCTTCACTCCAAGATTTTTCTCACCCAAAACTAATACTCGATCATTCTAAAATTTTTACCAAATAACTCTAACCTCTTCTTATATACAAAATTTTTTTTACATAATTTATTAACATGAATGCCATGGGAAAAGTGCATGGAAAAAGATAAGGATCAAGTGGTTAGGAGGTTTTAACCACTTACTTGATTTCAAAAATCAAATGAGCCTCTTATCTTTATCCAACACCTCCTCCTATATGTTTAACAAGTAGAAGGACTCTTCTTCTATGTGTGCATATTTTTATTTCTCTAAAAATATTTGACAAATAAAAGAGAGGGCGTGGGAAGCAGATAAGGTTGGATTGGTTCCAACCTCCAACAAACTGAGTTGAATTCAAAACTCAACTTACTTTAAACCGGTCCAACCCTTACACCAGGCCAAAAGTAGATAAGAGAGGGGGCACAAATACCTTCTAGGCAAGAGAAAAGTTATGCACAAAAAATTTTGGGCATGGAACAAGAGTGGAAAAGTCAAAAATGGTGGGCGTATTGGAGAGTTTGAATTCAAACTTCATTTAACTTGGTTCTAATTGGTTTCCGCCAAACTAATTAATCTAGATCCAATTAGACTAGGTTAAATCCAACCAAATTAGGCTTAGCCTAATCCAATAAAATTATAATCAAATTAAAAATTAATTAAGTCCAGGTCCTAATCAAACTAGGGTCAAAACTTTCATAGCGATTAGGTTATTTCATGACCTGATCAGGTCAAACCCAATTGAATCAAATTTAATTGAACTTGATGAAGGAAAATCTTGATTTCCTGGACCAGGTTCGTTCAGATCTGATCGGATTAAGAGATATATTTCAAAATTTTTTCTTTGATCTGAATCAGATCTGAGATATTTTAGGTCTAATTCTTATTATTCTAATAATAAAAATAAAATCTAGATAAATTAAATCAAATTTAACTTACCTTGATATAGGATAATCTTATTACCCATTTGATGATCCTATAAGCAGCAGAAAGTTCTGGATCTAGCCACGCAAGTGCCTAGCCTCTATCGATATCTACTCAGGCTAGATCTGGAGATCCGCTTCTTCTCTATCACGTCTCCAAAAATTAAATCTGGATCTGATCTGGAGGATCTTCAAAATACCTTTCGAAGATCAGCAGTTGTCCTTCGCAGCAGCGTAGCCTTCTAGCTTTCTATCGCCTTTCTCTCGTTTGGATTGTACCAACCAAGAACCCAAACTACTTTGGGACGTGGAGAGGAGAGGGAGAAGATGTTTTGGCATGGAGGAGGAGAGGAGAGGAAGCCTTGGCGTGGGAATTTTTCAATTTTTCTTTGAGTTGGGCGTAGGGTCTTATTTATAGACTATCTGTGATCCAACTCTTCTTCTTTCCAACCAATCACAACCCTTTGTGAAATCAGATCTAAATCTGATTGGTGGGAATAGAGTCTCTTGGATTCCTCCTTAGATGGCGCCTAAGACCAGTCAAAGTTGGTTCTTAGGAGAACTCTGTTTGAAATCCAAAAAGGAGATGGAGTCCCTATCCAACAGGGACTCCTGGGCGCCTCCAGCTTGGGCGTACGCCAAGGGTGACGTGCGCCCTCCTCCTTGCTAGGTTCACCCTTGGCGTGCACCCTCCTCCTTGCTAGGTTCTGGTAGGAGAACAAGCCCCCACTAGCTCTCCAATAGGTGTGTGACACCTAGACAGAAGTCAAAGTGTCAATGGTCAATATTTGACCAGTCAAAGATCAACTTTTGACCAAAATCAAAGAACGAGAAATGATAGGTGACCAAAAATGGCAGGTATTGTCTTACAAAATAAGACAACCCTTTTCTGACCTAGACAAGCTCTAGTTAGATAAAGTGAAGGCCTCTGATCGAGCTCAAACTCCTTTGGCTCAATCAGGACAACTATTTATGATAGTAAAAGAAGAACGTTAGGTTCAATTGAGTGCTAGCACGATTTTCTTGAAGCTAATTGAATCTCATTCAGATCAATTGAACTGGATCAGTTCAATTGATGATCACCAGATTCAAACCCTTATTTGTGTGACCCAGTTAGGTTCAGTTCTGTATGGTAATAGGATATGTCATGATCTCTATCATCGACATCATCGAAACTTCTTTCGATGGATCAGAACTCTTCTGATTCAAACAGTTAGAATGATCGATCATCTAAATCATTCTAATTGCTTCCAAAATCCATCAGTGACACCTAGTAGTATATGGTGGCAACCCATCAGAGCTGAATGTGAACCTCTTGGTGCAACTACTTGTGTGATTAAGTTCTTCTATCTTAAGCCTCGATCAGATTAGGATTTAGGTGAACTCATCAAACCCTAGTTTCTATCATATGATGTAATCATTCGATTCAGGTCCAATGTGAAAGGCTAAATAGAAACTCTTTCTATTATATCACTCTGTCATGACCATGGGCTTCTGGACTTGATTCTCATGATCATCATAGGGCTGCTCCTCTACCACCGAGGTAGATAGATTTCATCTTGATGCTATCCAGTTCCTACAATGAACATGCTATAGCCAACATACACCTCAAGATTCTGTATGGCTAGGAGACCAAGTTATGGTGTAGTCAAACTATAGCACCCTCAAGGTGAACTGCCAATGCATCTCAGGTCAAAGAATCAGACACACTACTGCAGCATCGAGTCAGTCATTGACGAGAAGGTAGAATTCCTAATAACTACTCGAGATGATCACGCTCAGCGCCCTCATTCTCTAACGAGTACCTGTACTCTCGCTCCTGTGTCTCTACACCATAGACTCAAGACTCATCTACTAAAGAGAAATGATTGTACACCAACCTTCGGGATTAATCACCATCCTTGTGATGATCCTATGGTCGAGAGCATTTTATGAGTTAATAATGATTATTCATGTCTTAAATTTTTAACTCTTGAAAATATGAATTATCGTTACCATTAACTCAAAGGATGTATCACAGACACTAAATACACATATGTGATAGAAAATAACCCATTTTATTGATAATAGTCAAAATTATAATTTTGCTCCTAGAAGTGTATTACAAGTGTCAACCAATTCTGGCTTCTAGAGCACATATATCTAACAATCTTCCATTTGTCTTAAAGCCAATTGGCTACAAGTTTAAGTCCCATCTTTTCAAGGTGGGCTTCGATCTTTTGTTGTCCCAACGGCTTTCTAAGTGGGTCTGCCACATTATCTACAGAGTTGACTCTCTTGACCTCGACGTAACCCTTCTCGAGGTAATCATGGATGAGGTGGTATCGCTGTTCAATTTGCTTGAATTTTTGGTGAGACCTTGTTTCCTTAGCAAGAGCTATGGCGCCATTATTATCGCAGTATAGAGGAATGGCATCTGATGGTATTACTCTGATTTCTGTAGCAAACTTTTTATACCAAAATGCTTCCTTTGCAGCCTCTGATGTAGCGATATATTCTACTTCCATGGTGGAGTCTGCTATCACGGTTTGCTTGGAACTCTTCCAGCTGACAACACCACCATTGCACACAAACAGACTTCCAGATGTCGACTTTCGATCATCTATATTGGACATGAAATCCGAGTCTCTGTATCCCTGAATTTGGAGTTCTCCGTTACCAAAGACCAACATCATATTCTTAGTTCTTCTCAAGTACTTAAGGATACATTTCACAGAAGTTCAGTGTTCTTCACCTGGATTTGACTGATATCTGCTTGTGACACTCACAGCATGGGCTATATCAGGTCGTGTACATAGCATGGCATACATGATGCTCCCTATTGCAGAAGCATAAGGGATCTTTGCTCATGTATTATATTTCCTCAGGTGTGCTAGGGCACATCTTCTTGGAAAGATGAATATCATGTCTGAAGGGTATTAATCCCCTCTTAGAATTTTTCATACTAAACCTCTTTAGTACTTTCTCTATGTACATCTTCTATGAAAGTCCTAGCATCATATTTGGTCTATCCCTATAGATCTTAATTTCTAGAATAAATGATGCTTCACCTAGGTCTTTCATGGAGAATTCCTTGGACAACCATATTTTGACTGTTGTTAACATGGGAATATCATTTCCAATAAGGAGGATGTCATCCACGTACAATATGAGGAGGACAATAGCGCTTCCACTGACCTTTTTGAAGACACACGGTTCCTCTTCATTTTTGATGAAACCAAATATTTTGATCACAACATTGAAATGAGTGTTGCAGCTCCGAGATGCTTGCTTAAGTCCATATATGGATCTTTGCAGCTTGCAAACCTTATGATCAATATCACTGGATGTGAAAACCTAGCGGCTATTCCATATAGATATCTTTCTCAAGATATCCATTCAAGAATGCCATTTTCACGTTCATTTATCATATTTCATAATCGAAATAGGCTGCAATGGCAAGTAATGTGTGGATGAAATTTAGCATAGCCACTGGAGAAAAGGTATCCTGATACGCATTGACTATAACCTTTTGCCACTAGTCTAGCTTTGAATGTTTCCACATTTCCATCTGCACCAATCTTTCTCTTGAAGATCCATTTACACCCAATAGGTACTATATCTTCTGGTGGATCTACCAAGGTCCAGACTTGGTTTGAGTGCATCGAGTCAATTTCTCACTGCATTGCCTCTAGCCATTTCTCGGAGTCGATATTTGATATCACCTCGTTGTAGGTTTTGGGATCATCACCATGAGCACCATTACTTACGAGGAATATTTTCTCTACTTTCTCTGAAATAATATCTAAGTATCTTTCAGAGGGACAGAAAACTCTTTTCGATCTACAAAGTGGAGGAGGTAATGTTCTTATTTGCTCAACCTAATTTGGTTCCAATTGATCCTTGGCTCATTGTACTTGTGAGACTTTCTCATCAAGTTTTATCTGCTTTCCAATGCCGCTATCTTGAATAAACTATTTTTCAAGAAAGATAGCATGTCGACTCACAATCACATATGTTCTTCTGGAATGTAGAAATAGTATCCTAATGACTCTTTAGGATATCTTATGAATCGAGCTCTGAAGGACCTAAACTCTAACTTGTCCGCTTGTTGTCTTTTGACATGAGCCAGACAACCCCAAATTCTGAGATGACTCAGACTTGATTTCTTACCATGCCATATTTTATACGGTATGGTAGGAACGATTTTAGAGAGAACCCTATTCAGTAGATAGATTGAAGTTAACAATGAGTGTCCCCAAAGAAAATCAGAGAGATCTGTGAAGCTCATCATGGATTGGACCATATCTAATAGAGTTCGATTTCTCCATTCTGAAACCCCGTTGAGTTGAGATGTTCCAGGTGGAGTCCATTGAGAGACTATGCTATTTTCCTTTAGATAGTCTAGGAATTCTCGGCAATGGTATTCACCTCCTCGATCTAATCGAAGAATCTTAATGGGTTTTCCAATTTATTTTTCTACTTCATGTCTGAGTTCTTTGAACTTTTCAAAAGCTTCAGACTTGTGTCTCATAAGATACACATACCCATACCTAGATAGATCATTGGTAAAGGTAATGAAGTAGACAAAATTGCCTCTAGCCGACACATCAAATGGGCCGCACACATCAGTATGTACTAGGGCAAGGAGATCTGTGGCCCTTTCCCCATGTCCTACAAAAGGGAGTTTAGTCATTTTGTCTTGAAGACAAGATTCATAAGTTGGATATGCCTCAAAAGTCAACGGACTCAATAGCCCATTTTTCTCCAATTTGTTGATCCTACCTTTTGCTATATGACCTAATCTCAGGTGCCATAGATACCTATCATTTGGACTATCCGTAGGTCATTTGGCATTCATGTTTTGCTCAATAGTTAGGACAGGTACATCAATATGTAGCTGATAAAGATCATTAATAAGAAAACCATTTGCAATTTTATTTCTTTCATAAAGAATGTTACAATGGTCCTTAAAGAAGGTAATCACATAGCCTTCTAGTACTAAGCATGAAACAGAAATCAAATTTCTACTAGCTGCAGGCACATAATAACAGTCTTTCAAAACTAGGTCTAAACCAAATGGTAATCGAAGAGGGTATGTTCCCACGACCACTGCAACAACTTTTGCTCCATTTTCGATGCGTAGGATCATGTCTCCATCCCTCAGCCTCCTACAAGATCCTACATGAAAGTGCACAGATGAGCACTAGAACCAGAGTCAAGCACCCAACTGAATGCAGAAGAAATTGTAAGATTAGACTCAATAACGAGCATACCTCCAGAAGGACCTTCCTTCTTGTTCTTCAGGATGGCCAGGTAAGTAGGGCAGTTTTGCTTCCAATGGCCGTCGCTGTTGCAATGGAAACGCTTTCCTTTGACATCGGCCTTCTTCTTTGGCTCTGCCTTCTTTTTCTTTGCTCCATCCACCTTCTGCTTTTTTACAGACTTCTTTTTCTTTTCATAAGACTTTCTTTTGGAAGAAGTCCATTCCATAGCAAGAACTGAGCCTTTAGAACCTTTCATAGAAAGCTCAGCGGTGACCAGCATGTTCATTAATTCGGCCAAGAAATTTTGAAGTTTATGCATGTGGTAATTCATGATGAATTGCCCATATGCATCAGTCAAGGATTGCAGAATAACATCATTCTGCAAAATCAAGTCTAACTTCACACCAAGCTTCTCAAGCTCTTCCAAGTCCTTGATCATCATCAGACAGTGATCTTGGACTGACTGCCCATCATGTATCTTAGCCTTAAAAAATCATTTCGTGACTTGATATTTGGCTATGCAACTCTATTCACCAAACATCTCCTGTAGATGAGCCAACAATTGGCGAGCAATTCCGATATCTTCATGTTGGCACTGGAGCTCATCAGACATCGAGCTCAATATGTAATATCTGGCCTTATTATCTTCATCTATCCATTTTTTTAGAGATGCTCTTTGTTCAGTGGATGGACGGACTGGTAAGATGGGAGGATCCTGGTCCAATACATGGGTTAACTTCTCGGAATCCAAAATGATTTTATAGTTTCTAAGCCAATTGATAAGTGGTAAAAATATACTAATAAAAGTATTAAATTATAAAATAAATTAATCTATTTTATTAGAAATTGATATTTTTATTAATCTTATGTAGGAAAGAAGGCACCAATGTGAAGATCTCATTTTTCTGGTTTAGATGAAAAAAATTTCAGGCAAAACGGACTTCAAACGAGCCCAGAATTGAATTTAAAAAAAAAAAAAAAAAAAAAAACCGACGCAACGCTGACGTCAGGATGACGTCAGCATTTTTCGCGGCGCACGGTGGACCATCTGAAGGGTAATTCGGGAATTTCACAACAAGAGGCGTGCACTGACTGGTTGAAGAACGCGGCGGTCCACGCAACACCGGGCTCGCGCACGGTCCACGAAGGGCAATTTGGAAATTCTGGCTGATCCAACGGGCGGTTTTCACTGAAGCTTGATCGGACGGATGAGAAGAAGGCACTGATGGACGGCATCCGCAGCTCCCGGTCGAGATCCAATGGCCGAGATTCATCCCGACGTAAAACTAAAGGTCTGAAGGCTTATTTTAATGCGATCGGATGGCCCAGATTCGATCCAATGGATGATCCAACGGCTGATATTAAATCTGACTTGATCTGGGTTATTTTAAGGGCTTTTTGAGTGGGTTTTGGACCGTTTGATCAAGATCTAATAGGCAAAATTACCCAGATCTTAATTTGAGTTGATTTAGAGTCCTAAATCTAATTTTTGATGAATTTGAGGGAAATAAAACTCTTTACCTATAAAAAAAGCCTGTTGCCGTGAAATAAAAAAAAAGGAGAGAGACAAAGTGAGAGACAAAGAGAGAGACGGGGAAAAAGCGAGAGGGAGAAAGAGAGAGAGAAAGAGAGAAGAGAGAGATAAAAAAAAAGTGATTTGTGAGAAAATTAAAAGGTTTTTTTTTATTTTTCTTCAATGATCAAGACATCAAGGAGCCTCTTCTTCTTCGCTAAGTTCTCCACATCAAGAGCAGCAGATAATCAATTTTAGCAATCAAACAGTCTAATTTCTTCATACTCTTTATTTTATTTGCTATTTTTGAATTTGTTATCATGAACTAAATTTTATTTTACTAAGGCTAAGGTGTAGCCACTCTTTTGATCCAATATTCAGTATGATTTATTTTTAAATTTTATTCATGAGGAGTATATAAATCTGATCTTAATGCTTTTATATTACGACCATCTTCTAATTGATCTGATGAACATAGATGTTTACGGACCAAGTACAATCTATGTTAATGCTTCTTGATTATATACCTTGTATTATGAATCAAATTAGAAATTCATATGCATGCGGGAATTTTAGTGCACTTTGGACGCAGCGTATTTTAATTAGAGGATTTCACAAAACCTAATGCATTAATATTTATTTAAATTACACCTGGATCAAAGGGTAATTAATAAATATTAATAGTTTTGCTATTCCTGGACTAAAGGTAGTGAATAAATTAGGAGACTCCACCTGTCACATGAATAAAAATAATCTAAAAACCTGAATATATGTATTGACTGAGTTGGTGAACCGATTGCCTTAGTAATCCATTGCCTCTTGAATTTAAAAAACCTAATAATTTACACTCTCTCTATTTAATTAAAAACTTTTAATTATTTTTATTTTTTTTTTTTTTAATTTCTTATTCTCATAAATCGATCTTCTAAATAAAGCATAGGAAAGAGCTTTTCAGTACTTATTTTTCATCCTCTAGGGACGATACTCTACTCAATTCACTTTATTACTTGATCGACTGGTGCACTTGCCATAGCTATAAATTAGCACGCATACAGTTTTTGGCGTCGTTGCCGGGATTGGTCTAAAACAATATTGAAATTTTGATCCTAGCTTTACTTTAGAAATTTATTTTAATTTTTATTATTAAAAAAAAAAAAATTAGTGCATGACACGTACTGGACATAGTAACTTACTACCTCTAGATCCAGAAATTGAAAGAACTATTAGAAGACTACAACAAGAGAGAAAACATGGCAGCTGAAGATCCTGACGACATCAATTTGGAGTGGATATGGCGACTGAAGGACAACATGAAGCTATTCGACCAGTACATCGTCCATTAAATGATTACATCACACCATCTATAGTCGATGTAGCTTCGAGCATCAGGAGACCGCCTGTAGAGCAAACAACTTCGAAATAAAATCGGCGATGATCCAGATGATTCAATCAACTATCCAATTCAGTGGACACGTGGCATTGATGATCCGAATGCCCATATTTCTAATTTTCTTGAACTTTGCGATACTTTTAAAATTAATGGGGTGTCGGATGATGCTATTAGATTAAGGTTATTTCCTTTCTCTTTATGGGATAAAGCTAAAATTGGCTTCATTCTCTTCCAGCAGGGTCTATCACAACTTGGGATGTCCTAGCCCAAAAATTCTTAGCCAAGTACTTTCCACCTTCTAAGTGACTGTAAGATGCACAACGATATCACTTCTTTTATACAGATGACATGGAGACACTATATGAGGCTTGGAGCATTTCAAAGAACTACTGAGGAGATGTCCACATCATCAACTACCCGTATGGCTTCAGGTACAAAACTTTCTATAATGGTTTATCTCCTACTAATCAATCTATGATTGATACAGCAAGCAGGAGGAATCATTAATCGAAAAATGGAGGAAGAAAGCCTTCGATACTGATCGATGAGATGGCATCAAATAGCTATCATGGCAGACAGAGCGCATGATGCCAAAGACTAGCAAGCTGTGTAGGGAGTAGATTGCGTGCCAACTTTACTAGCTGAAATTGTAGCCCTTAGAGCTAAAGTCAACAACTTAAAGGGAACAGCTATGCATGTTCAAAGCATTACTTGTGATCTGTGTGGAGGAGGACATGATACGAACAATTGCCAGATAGGTAATCCATTTGCTAAAACAACTGATACAGCTAATTATATTGGTAATTTTTTTAGGCCGCAACAAAATAATCCCTACTCCAACACATACAATCAAGGGTGGAGGCAGCACCCAAATTTCTCATGGAGCAATCAAAATCAGCACAACAGCCACCCCCGAGATTCCAAGTACCTGAAAAAGAAGTTCCAACAAAGAAGAGCTGATGGTCAAATTATGCAAAACCAAGAAGAAACTATAAAAAATTTGGAAGCCAAACTTAGGTAAGACCAAACAGCAACAATTCGAAACTTGGAGATGCAAATAGGTCAAATGGCTAAGATAATCTCCGAGAGACCTCAAGGATCCTTGCCAAGCAATACGGAGACAAACCCAAGGGAGCAAGTCAATGCTATCATCCTAAGAAGTGGTACAAAGCTGGAGGAGCTACATCAGAAGAAAGAGACTGAAGAGCCAACTACAAATAAGGAACCATCAACTCAAACTCGTCAGTCACCAAAACAACCAGCAGATGGATGGTCTTTAGGTATACGATTTGCTGATCCAAATGTGAAGCCCTACGTGCCGCCACTACCATTCCCAGAGGGACAAATACAGCATCCAAATAAGAAATTTTCTAACTTTTTCAAAATTTTAAAGAATTTACATATTAATATTCCTTTTGTAGATGCTATTACTCAAATGCCCAGGTATGCCAAGTTTCTCAAAGAAATCTTAAACAAATAAGAAAAAGCTGAAGGAGCATGAGAGAATAAATTTGAATGAAGAATGCTCAGCAATACTTCAAAATAAATTACCACAGAAGCTAAAAGATCCAGAGGTTTTACTATCCCTGCATTATTGGTGATTGTAGTTTTGATAAAGTTTTATGTGATTTAGGAGCAAGCATAAATCTCATGCCTTTTTCTATTTTTAGGAAGCTGGGTCTAGGAGAACCAAAGCCTACCACTATTACTCTTCAATTAGCTGATAGATCCATTAAATATCCAAGAGGTATAGTGGAGGATGTCCTGGTAAAGGTAAACAAGTTTATTTTTCCTATTGATTTTATTGTTCTTAATATGGAAGAAGATTATGATGTACCCCTTATTTTAGGGAGACCCTTTTTAGCTACTGGAGGAGCTTTAATAGATGTTCAACAAGGAAAATTAATTCTTAGAGTCCAAGATGAACAAGTTACTTTTAATGTTTTTAAAGATACTAAACATCCTGATGATAATCAAACTTATTTTTTTATTGACATTATTGACAATCCATTATATGAGAATTCTGTAGAAAATAGGTTTGAGACTACAAAAGCGAGCAATGTCAAATTAAAAGAGGATGCAATCAAACATGAAAGTATTCCAATTGAAGTGGCACCGGATTGATCCACTTTAGAACTTAAAGAAAGTCAAGCTGAAGACTATAAATCAAAACTACTAGATAGGTTGTTTCTTTTCTTTTTAATTTTTATCATTTTTCTTTTCTTTTATTTTTCAGTAATTTATTGTTGCTCTTTTACTACTCTGGTGTGTATTTTCAATTTTGCAGAAAAATCAATGAGAACTCAAGCAAAATTTCAAAGCTCCAAAGAACCAGACTGAATAAAATCAGGTGTATTCCTTCCTGTCCTTTATTACATCCTTTATTTTTCTTTCTCCTTTAAGATAATGTAGAATAATTATATATATATATATATATAAAAAATCATGTGTCAAGAAGAAAATCTTGAGCAAGATAAACTGGATAAGTGATAAAAGATAGAATTATTTGCTAATGAATGTAATAGGTTAAAGAAGTAGATTAGTTGGTCAACTTTAGCAGCCTACTTAGGTCATTAAAAGATTATTAGCACTTTTTATTACACATGCACACTAACAAGGCAAAGTAGGTATTGATTATAAGGTCAACTGAGGATTCAATTATCACTGAAAATTGGTAATTAATATACATTCTAATAAAAAAAAACTTGAATTTAAGGAAAGAGCTACTTGCCTATAAATAAAGTGCAAAAGATAGAGTATATGTGGATTGCCCAAAGCCTAGTAACTGGATCTCTGCACCTAGGTCAAGTGTGAAAATTCACGTAAAATGGTGAAGGGAAGGCCAGGATGCTCAACACAGTAAAAAAAAAAAAAAAAAAAAAGAAAGAAAAAAAAGAGAAGAAAAGGCAGTGTGAAAGTTACCTTAATTCATGAGTATAAAATTGAGAATGTATAGAAAATTGACCAAAATAGGTGATAAGAGAGGATACTTTTGTTCTTTTAATTTAATACTGAAATGCTAAAGTTAGTCATCATGAATACAAGTGCTACAGATCTTTGATGTACTCTAAGTTTTTAATTATATTGACTGAAAAATTTGCTTCTGAAGCTCAATGCTTAGTTAGCAGTATTTTCTAAACTTTTTGACCTTTAATCCTAGATTTTATCTTTATGATGGATAATCTTATTGAAATATGGTATTAAATAAAACATTGCTAAGGGACTAGTAATGACTAAGTTGGGGGGTGTGATAAGTGGTAAAAATATACTAATAAAAGTATTAAATTATAAAATAAATTAATCTATTTTATTGGAAATTGATATTTTTATTAATCTTATGTAGGAAAGAAGGCCATCAATGTGAAGATCTCATTTTTTTGGTTTAGATGAAAAAAATTTCAGACAAAACGGACTTCAAATGAGCCCAAAATTGAATTTTAAAAAAAAAAAAAAACGATGCAATGCTGACGTCAGCATTTTTCGTGGCGCACGGTGGACCATCTGAAGGGTAATTTGGGAATTTCACAGCAAGAGGCGCGCGCTGACTGGTTGAAGAATGCGGCGGTCCATGCAACATCGGATTCGTGCACGGTCCACGGAGGGCAATTTGGAAATTCTGGCTGATCCAACGGGCGGTTTTCACTGAAGCTTGATCGAATGGATAAGAAGAAGGCGCTGATGGATGGCATCCGTAGCTCCTGATCGAGATCCAACGGTCGAGATTCATCCCGACGTAAAACTAAAGGTCTGAAGGCTTATTTCAATGCGATCGGATGGCCCAGATTCGATCCAATGGATGATCCAACGGCTGATATTAAATCTGACTTGATCTGGGTTATTTTAAGGGCTTTTTGAGTGGGTTTTGGATCAGAACTCTTCTGTATGATAATAGGATATGTCATGATCTCTATCATCGACATCATCGAAACTCATTTCGATGGATCAGAACTCTTTTGATTCGAATAGTTAGAATGATCGATCATCTAAATCATTCTAATTGCTCTCAAAATCCATCAGTGACACCTAGCAGTATATGGTGGTAATCCATCAGAGCTGAATGCGAACCTCTTGGTGCAGCTACTTGTGTGATTAAGTTCTTCTATCTTGAGCCCCGATCAGATTAGGATTTAGATGAACTCATCAAACCCTAGTTTCTGTCATATAATGTAATCATTTGATTTAGGTCCGGTGTGAAAGTCTAAATAGAAACTCTTTCTATTATTTCACTCTACCATGGCCATGGGCTTCTGGACTTGATTCTCACGATCATCATAGGGCTGCTCCTTTACCACGGAGGTAGATAGATTCCATCTTGATGCTATCCAGTTCCTATAATAAACATGCTATAGCCAACATACACCTCAAGATTCCGTATGGCTAGGAGACTGAGTTATGGTGTAGTCAAACTATAGCATCCTCAAGGTGAACTATCATTGCATCTCAGGTCAAAGAACCAGACACACTACTGCAGCATCGAATCAGTCATTGACGAGAAGGTAGACTTCCTAATGACTACTCGAGGTGGTCACACTCAGTGCCCTTGTTCTCTAACGAGTACCTATACTCTCGCTCTGATGTCTCCACACCATAGACTCAAGACTCATCTACTAAAGAGAAGTGATTGCACACCAACCTTTTGGATCAATCACCATCCTCATGATGATCCTATGGTCGGAAGCATTTTATGAGTTAATAATGATTATTCATGTCTTAAATTTTCAACTCTTGAAAATATGAATTATCATTACCATTAACTCAAAGGATGTATCACAGATACTAAATACACATATGTGATAGAAAAAACCCATTTTATTGATAATAGTCAAAATTATAATTTTGCCCCTAGAAGTGTATTATAAGTGTTAGCCAATTCTGGCTTCTAAGGCACATATATCTAACACTTGATCGAATCTTCATCACTTAATCAAATTAAGCTAATCAATAATTAAATTGCTAATTAATCCTTCAAAAATATTTGAGTCCAAATCGGATGGATTACCGGATAATAGAATCCCATCAACATGAAACTCCTGAAGAGTCCCAATCCAGTGGGACTCTTGAACCCAATGTCCTAAATGAATGGAGCTCACAATCTTAGAATCTCAGATCAGTGAAACTCTTGATCAGAGAGTCCTAGATGAGTAGGACTCAGAGTTCCAGTCCAGTAGGACTCTTGGTCATAGAGTCCCAGTCTAGTGAGACTTTTGACCATAGTGTCCTAAGTCATCAAGACTCATGATCAACCATCAGATCAGGTAGGAACTCCTTATGTGTGTGACCCCATAGGTTTGAATCCTAAGCTGATAGCATAGGAACCAATTTTTTGTACCAATCGATGTGACCATCTAGTAATGGTACCCGACGTTCGAATAGGTCGAAAAGTCACAACGCAACAATGACGAACCTGTGGAATATGGTTACCATATAACTCATCCTTTTGATCATGATGCTCAGAAGGATGATCTAGGATTTATTATCAAACCTATAATTCATCCATATTATATTTCAAAATTTAGCGTCCATCATATGGACTACCCCGACCGAGGATTTGCTAAATTGAAATACAGCAATGCACTTACTCGAACACTTGGAGGGATCATTTCCATCTTAACTCATAGACTAACAAGTCAAGTACTTGACTGCACCCAGTAGCCTTC
The DNA here is from genome assembly GCA_006176705.1 of Cocos nucifera. NCBI lineage: Eukaryota > Viridiplantae > Streptophyta > Magnoliopsida > Arecales > Arecaceae > Cocos > Cocos nucifera. Next base: position 50,366 of record QRFJ01003359.1, on the reverse strand, counting down.
CATCACTGAATTAGAAATTCAGATAGTCCGGTACCTAAGCACAATGAGTTGCTTGCAAGTCACTATGATGGTCTCAGATCTAAGGGACACTTATATCCATATTCTTCGAGGCTAATCTTAATTAAAGAAAAGCTTCGGAGTTGGTCATATTTAGTGCAGATGTACCCATACATCTTACTTGCATGTTATACCAGTATTTCAACATTCCTTGGTTATGAGGACAACCATCTATATGGCACACAACGATCTATACTCGATAAATATTGTCATCCTAAATAATAACATATCTTTTGGTCTTGAATAATTTAAGGACTAAATGATAAATCCTTCTTTGTCAAATCTAGATAGTGCTAAGGACTTCATCACAATATAGAAGTTCATTAGAAGACAACAAAATTTCTGATGAAAAATGTCAAAATAATTTTTATTATTTGATAATTCATATATAAGTACAATAAGTAGCACAATTATCAATAGACTGATGATTGGCTTTGGAACATATTTTCAATAATTTCTACTATAAAACTAGTTAGATTTAAATCATATATTGCATATATAATTAATGATCTAACTTACATATGTTTTGCATACATCTCATGTATCATAACTTAATTAAACATGCATGCTTTTAGATCTGACATATCACATATAATATCTAAAAAATAGAATTTAAATTTGATCACATCAAAATAAAATTATTCTAGATATTTTATAGAACTATTCTATAACTAGTCTAAGCATGCCTCTTTCATATCTCATATGAATAAATTGAAACTCTATTTTCTATTCTTTAGATCTGATTACAATAATTATAACTTAAAAAAAAATAAAAATTAAATAGATCTAAAATTATTTTTAAATAAATTAAAAATATGATTATACTAGACTATATATAGAACTATTCTATACCTAGTCTAGTCATGCATCTCATACATTATAGATCTAAATTATTTAATTTTAATTTTTTTATTTTAGATATAATTATATCTAATGTGATATCTAAAATTATTTAATATTAGATCATAAATAAAAATTAAATTAGATCTAAAATAGATCTGAAGAACTATAAATACAACTCTGATACCAGTTGAAGGAAAATCTTATTTTCCACCGTAGGATCGTTCAGATCTGATTTACAAAAATTTCTATGATCTGATCAGATCTAAAATTTCTTAAATTTAATCATGATGATCTAATATTAAAAATTAATAATTAAATTAAATTAAATTTTAAGTACCTTATTGGATAATCTGATTATCCTGTGATGATCCTGTTGGTTCCTGAGATCCTGCAAGAAGCCACGCACGCGCCTGGCCTCTACTAGCATCCAATCAGGCAGAATCTGAACATCTTCTTCTTTTAAATCTCTCCTCCAAAGATCAAATCTAAATCTGATCTGTAGATTCTTTAAAACTATTTTTGAAGGTAGCCCGTCCGTCTCACGAACACCATCATCTAGATGCTGAATTTTGTGCCAAAAGCCTTGGACCTTCAACTCAAATTTGTGTCTAACTTTTTAGGCTTGTAGAAGAGAGGGAGAGAGAGGATAAAGGGGGTGTGGGATATGGTATGGGTGACAACACCTCTGCATGAAAAATAAAATTATGCGATAATCTCTTTGGCATGAGAAAGGTTTCTTAAACCCAATTCCATATAGAGTCCTTCTTTGACCAAATCACTTATTATTTGATCAAAGGAATGAAGAAAATAGTGCAGGGTTTGCTATGCTACTTTCAAAAAATATTTCAAAATAGCAATGATGTAGTAAAAAATAATTAATCTAATTAATTATCTATTGATTATATCAGATTATTTAATCCTATACATTAGGATTTAAACATAATATGCATGCATACATCAATAGATCTAAAAATAAAACTATGTAATAAACTATTTACTACATCTACATGTTCAGAATATAATATCTTTTTGCGGATAGTCGATCACCATAATCTGAGTCCACCAAATAATGCTCTGATATCATGTTACAACCACACATGTGTCCGACCTCTATGGTTGGTTCACATGGAGCTTTTGGTCCCGATCAGTCCCACTGGAGTGCTAGCTCCTCATCAGGGTCTTCGATGGCTGATCATGATTGATCCGATCGATCGTATACTTTCTAATTTTTTAAATATTTTAGAAAATCAAAATATAAATATTGGAGGATGATGAAGATGTTTTTAAAATTTGGTGGCGATCCGATGCTCACATCACTCGATCTCTCCATCCGAACCCAGATTCCCAAATCTAGGATTTCACTCGGCCCAAAAACCCTGACACACTAAAAATCCTATCATGCCCTCTCTGTGTGGATTTTTTTCATGAAATAAGTTTTCATGGAAAGATAACTTTTAGATCTATAATTTCTATTTAGATCATATCTAAAAATAGGATATCCTTAGAGGTGAAAATTATAAGAGAATAGAAGCATGAGGGAAAAGTAAAGTGTTATAAGATCCTGTTCACCTTCACTCCAAGATTTTTTCTATCTAGAACTAATGCCCAAACACTATGAAATTTTTACCTACATGCACAAAAATTCTAATAATTTATTGACATGAATACTATAGGAAAACTACATAAAAAATGATAAGGATCAAGTGGTCGAGGGGTTTTAACCACTTGATTTCGAAAATCAAATGAGCCTCTTATCCTTATCCAACGTCCCCTCTCTTGTGTTTAACATGCAGAAGGACTCTCCGTCTACATGCATACATTTTTATTTCTCAAAAAATATTTTACAAACAAAAGGGAGGGCGTGGGAAGCATAGTGGCAAAGTCAAAAATGGTGGGCGCATGGGAGAATTTGAATTCAAACTTCATTTAACTTGGTCCTAATTGATTTCAACCAAATCAATTAATCTAGACCCAATTAAATCAAGTTAAATACAAACAAATTAGGCTTAGCCTAATCCAATAAAATTTTAATTAAATTAAAAATTAATTAGATATAGGTCCTGATCAAATCAGGGTCAAAACTCCCATAATGATTAGGTCATCTCATGACCTAATCGGGTCAAATCCAATTGAATCAAATTCAATCAGACTTGATCAAATTCTCATCGCTCAATCAAATTAAGCTAATTAGCAATTAAATTACTAATTAATTCTCTAAAAATATCTGAGTCCAAATCGAATGGATTACTGGGCAATAGAGTCCTATCAACATGAAACTCTTGAAGAGTCCTAAATCAGTGGGACTCTTGAATCCAGTATACTAAATGAATCGAACTCACGATCATAGAGTTCCAGACTAGTGAAATATTTGATCAGAGAGTCTCAGACAAGTAGAACTTAGAATTCCAATTCAGTAGAACTTTTGGTCACAGAGTCCCAGTCCAGTGGGACTCTTGACCATAATGTCCTAGATTATCAGGACTCATGATCAGAGAGTCCCAGACAAGCAAGACTCAAAGCCCTAATCTAGTGAAACTAGAGTCTCAGTCCAGTGGAACTCTTGACCATAGAGTCCTAGACCAATGAAACTCTAGATCAGCCATCAGATCAGGTAGAAACTCCTAATGTGTGTGATCCCGTAGGTTCGAACCTAAGTCGGTAGCATAGAAACTAATTTCTATACTAATCAAAGTGACCATCTAGCAATGGTACTCAACATTCAGATAGGTTGAATAATTATAATTGTAACATTCAGAACTTACGTAAATATGGTTGTCGTATAATTCATCTGATGCAGGATAGCCTAAAAAAAAAGAAAAAAGACCAAGCTTTCTTCCATTCATCAATAATAAATTACATCCGACCGTAGTACATTATTCCCAAGATAGATAATATAGTTGCCTATACTCTGCTCAGGAGGTGTGATTGATTGACACAGGACCAAAGCACGATCAATCTAAATGATGCTAATGAATGCTATTTTAGAGATCAGTAAATAACTAGCAATAATAAAATAAATAGATAGATAGCAGAAATTAAACATGTTCATGAATAATTATAAAAAAAATATAAATGAAATGAAGGATAGCAAGAAATTAAGCCCGCAAGAAATCCAAAAAAAAGATAAGATGAATTTGGATCGTGGTAGTTAAGAAACTACCCTAATTAGGGCTCTTGATCTTTTAACCAAGTAGATCTATCGATAAAAAACTGGATCTTTACCAACATCGGATCTAAAAAAAAGTAAAAATCAAAGATTAGTTGAGAAAGAATGAAGGTCCTTATCAACGTTTGATCTGTAGAATAATAGATCACTCTTTCTCTCTCTGCATGATAGATAAAAATCTTGGAGAAGACAGATCTTCTTTTGGTAGAATAGACTTATGTAGGTAGATGGTGAAGATGAATCGGGATCGTAGGAACACTGAATCCCAAGAAAATGAAGGTTAAAGAGATAGAAAAAGGTGGGCCTCACACCCTTCCCTCGTGGGGCAATTTTGGGTCTCACAACCTCTCCCTCTCGGAGTGACCAACACAAGTGTTTGTGAAAATTGTAAAGTGATTTATTCATTCATTGTCTCATTCATGAAAGATACATGGATTTATATAGGACCCTAGGGGTCCTATTTCTTTAGGAATCCTATTTCTTTTACAAGAAAAAAATCAATCCTTCCAACAAAAAGTAAAACATTATGTATGATTTTCAAATACAATAATATATCATATCTATCTTTTATGGAACCATAGGAAAGAAATCAGCCTTTTAACAAAATAAGTAAGAAATCAAGAACTCTTAAGAAATCCTAGGGAAGAAAAGAAACTCCATGTGAGCACTTGATGCCTGGCACAACTTGGCATGAGGATCCTTGGGCATGGCACATGCTGGCGTGTGTATTTCCTCCCTGGACGTGTGGAGGGTGGTGGCTCCAAAGATGACATGGACTAAGCTTGCTTCTTTATGATGGTCTCTTTCCAAATAAGGCTTAATCCAAAATAAACCCAAGTATGGTCCTATGGATCCAAAACTAAATACATCAAAAGAACTAATTGATTAAATCAAAAGGACTAGAACAAAATAACTGAAGTAGAGTTATTCTGATATGGCTTCTTCAATTCAAATTGAATCTAAATTATATTGCCAACTTCTGATGGCTTTGATGTCCGCACCAATTCTCTCGGGGTGGGGAGAACTCGATCTTGTCGAGTGGGGATCAATTCTACTCTGATGATGCTTAAGCAAATTGGGATCAATATGCTGCAGCTCTTCTCGAGTGATCCAGATATCCTCGAACTCCGGTCGACCTTGCCATCTAACTAAGTACCGCTGATAGCCTCAACTCTGGGTGGAGATGATCTACTCATCCAAAATTCTCTCAATCTAATCATGCTTTGACATTTTGGCTGATGGACATTCAGGAATAGGCTCTCTCTTAAAGGTTGGTTCAGGCTCAAATGGCTCACTAGGTATCCAAGTTGGCTCTTTATAAGTAACGAGATTGGCAACGTTAAAAGTAGAGCTAATCTCAAAATCAAAAGGTAAGTCTACAACATACGCATTTGGTCCGATCATCTTTAAAATCTTAAATGGACCTGCTCCTCGAGCATGTAACTTCTTGATGATTTTTAGTGGAAATCATTCAGGCCTCATTCGAACTATCACATAGTCTCCTTCCATAAATTCTTGGGCATGTCAATGAGAATCTGCATTCTATTTATAAACTTTATTACTAATACTAATTTTTTTACTGATCTCTTTATGTAAACTCTTGACATGCTGTGCAAATAACTCTGCAGATTTGGAAATTCTAGCATGCATGGGCAGTGGGATAAGATCTATTGGTTTTCTAGACTGATATCCATGAACTACTTCAAAAGGACTCATGTCAATGGATCTATTAATAGAGCTATTATATGCAAATTCAGCTTGAGGCAATAAAAGATCCCAGTTATTCATATGTTCCCCAATCAAGCAACGTAATAAATTTCCAAGACTCCTATTGACCACTTCAGTCTAACCATCTATTTATGGATGAAAGGCAAAAGAAAATTTCAATTTTGTGCCTAGAAGGTGCCATAGAATTTTTCAAAAGTAGCTCATGAATCTAACATCCCTATCAGACATAATGGTTTTGGATAATCCATGCAATTTAACAATCTCATCAAAGTATATTCTTGCAACTTTCGAAGCGTCCGATGTTTGGCAACAGGGTAAAAAATGGGCCATTTTTGAAAACCTATCTACAACCACTAGAACTGAATCATGCTTTCTAACTATCTTAGGTAAGGCTAGAAAAAAATCCATGCTAATGTCTTGCCAACGAACAGTCTGGTATAGGTAAGGGTGTGTATAGACCTGTGTTCTATTTTCTTTGCATGGCCACGGCACACGTTCTACATTGGGCAACAATTCGAGCGACATCTCTTTTCAGGCTTGGCTAAAAGAACTGAACTTCTACCAATTCTATGATTTTATTCCTACCAAAGTATCCAGCTAATCCTCCAGCATGTAGTTTTCCAAACTAGAAAAATCTTCTTAAAGATGTACGAGAGAACACACAGCCTAGCTCCTCTAAACAAGTAACCATCCTGAAAAGGTATATTCACTGTATTCATCTAGATGGTCCTTTTCGTAAAATGGTAAGTATGCTGTCCAAAATCTAGGATACTCCTCATAATCTTCTTTAATCTTATCAAAATCCAACAACCTCTACACTAATGGTGGACAACAAAATATGACGACGACTTAGGGCATCAGCAGCGTGATTCTCTACACCTGCACGATGTTTCAAAACAAAAGTATAGGCTTGCAAAAACTTCGACCCACCTACCATATCTATGATTCAGTTTCTTTTGAAAATTTAGGAAATCAGGAGGGCTTCATGATCTTGAGTATAAAATAAATTCTTACAGTAGTAGGTAATGTCTCCAGTATCTTAGGGCTTGGACTACCGCATAAAACTTCCTTATCGTAGGTAGAATACTTTAGTTTAGAATCATTAAGCTTTCTTGCTAAAATATGCTATCCGGATGATCCTTCTTGACTAAGGATACCACCAATCCCAACTCCTGACACATCGCATGCTACTTCAAAAATCCTTGAAGAAAAATCAAGTAAACGTAGGACTAGGGGCGTGGGTCATTTTATCCTTAATGTTTAGGAAGGCTTTATTGGTTGCTTTAGTCTATTCAAAATCTCTCCTTTCTAATACAATTAGTGATGGAAGTGGCTATGGTGCTAAATCCCTTTTATGAACCTATGATAAAATATTGCTAATCCATGAAAAACTTCGCACATCATGCACACTCTTGGGTACCGGCCACTCAACTATTGCTTTGATCTTTTCAAGGATTGGCAGACACACCATCAGGAGGTAACAATAAAACCTAAGAAGTTGACACAGGTCCATCATGAAAGTACATTTCTTAGAATTGGCATATAGACTTTCTATTCTAAGGACTTGGCAGACTTTTTCGGAAGATGATGTAGATGGTCCTCCCTAGTTCGACTATAGATCAAAATGTCATCAAAGTACATGAACTACAAACACTCCTATAAACGGTCGTAGTACTTGGGTCATCAATCTCATGAAAGTACTAGGGGCACTTAGATAATCCAAATGGCATCACCATCCATTCATATAAACCATCTTTCGTCTTAAAAGTAGTTTTCCACTCATCTCTCGATCTAATCCTTACTTGATGGTAACCACTCTTGAGATCAGTCTTAAAGAAAATAGTGACTTCGGCCATCATATCTAGCATGTCATCTAACCTAGGAATGGAAAAACGATACTTAATGGTGATCTTGTTAATGGCATGACTATCTATAAACATCCTCTATGTTCCATCCTTCTTTGGAGTCAATAGTGCAGGAACTGCACAAGGACTTAAACTCTCTCTCACGAATCATTTTTTCATCAGCTCTCCAACTTGCCTTTGTAGCTAAGCATGCTCAGTGGGGTTCAACCTGTAATGAGGCAAATTGGGTAAGATAGATCCAGGTATCAAATAAATGGCATACCGAATATTTCTCATGGGTGGTAAGTGATCTGAGAGATCCTCAGGAAAAACATCATAAAATTTACTAAGAATACTGACTACTTCCTTGGGATGATCTATCTTAGGATCCTCACAAACTTCTCTTGCAGCAATCATCCTGATCCTTTACTCATGGTCATCTTTAATTTCTTAGCACCTATCAGATGGAGGCTTTTTTTTTTGATATTTTTTTTTGGTCCATTGCCTACCTTTCTATTGGTAGCCTTAGGTGGGGAAGGATTGATCATGATCTTCTTACCCTTATGAGTGAAACTACAGAAGTTGGTTCAGCCATAAATTGTAACATCATTATCAAACAGCCAAGGCCGACCTAATATGATACTTCCGACTTCCATGGGTAAGACATCACACCAAACATGATCCTGATAAGAATGGAGCTGGATGGGAATATGATATCTAAGTTTGATGGAAATAGAGGAGGAATCTATCCAAGATACACGGTATGGGTTGGGATGATCTACAGGAGCTAATCCTAATTACTTAACCATGTCGGTGGAGATGGCATTGATACAACTACTGCTATCAATGATCACCATATAAATTTTATCGCTAAATTTTATGAAGGTATGGAAAATAGAAGTCCTATGCTAGTCTTCACTCTCTTTAGTCTGTGCTAGAACATACCTAATGACTCCATGCCTAAGGTCTGACTCCGATGCAACAAAACTTAGGATTTTCTCAGTACTCTCAAACTACTTGGCTAAGTCTGGATTAGCTTCATAAACTTCCTCCTCAATATTTTCTAAAGTTTTTACTTCTAATTCTTTCATAAATAACGATCGGTTGGGATATTGTACAGCAAAATGACCGTAACCATGGCACTTGAAGCAGTGGGATCGAGAACTACTTTCCTTAGATAACTCTCCTGTAACTCTTTTTACTTTATCTACTTTTCTCATAATAGGATTTATAGGTGGAGGTCAATTACTAGGAGTCTGGGTAGTATTGGGTCTCGATCCAAAAGGGGTTACTCGGCTAGGTTTAAGACGACGGATGGTCGAATACCTAAAAAATCTCTCAAAGTCTAGGGAAAGTTGATAAGCTTATTCTAACGTGGTTACCTCTCATAAAAAGAGCTCATGCTGGATATCATCTCATAATCCAGATCTAAATCTAGACAAGATAACAATCCTATCTTTAGTTACTCCACATCTCATGAGGTACTCATCAAATCTCGTGATGTACTCTGTCACTGATCTATTTTCTTGAGTAAGTCTCTACCACTGATCTAAAAATCTTTATTGGTAGGAGGTGGGGAGGTATTTTTCTCTGAGTTTCTCCATTTCATCCCAGGTTTCTATTGGATCTTGTCTTCTCTGGTTGAGAAGACGTTCAACACTGTCCCAATAAAGTCGGACTTGCCTAACCAACTTCATCCTAGCAAACCTAACTCTCTTTACTTTAGACATTTCATACCATCCAAAATAGTGGTCCATACTTGATTTTCAATCTAAGTACTCTCTCGGATCTAGACAACCATCAAAACTTGGGGTTTCAATCTTCACATTCCTAAGGACATGCTCATCCTAGTCAAACTAGTTATGATGGGGGTGTGCTACTATAGGTTGATCTAGGTCGAGATTCCTTCTTCTCTATCCTATAGATAGTTGGAGAGACTCAAGTTCAGATTGTCTTTGCCTAGCTTCTTCTAGTACTGTTATTCCTTCACTCATGGTTTCCATAAAATCTTTCATATCATCAAACTTCTCAGTCAGGGCATTAATGATGGCTGCTATATTGGGATCCATGTTGGTACTGGAAGAGAAAGTAGGATGTTGGTACTGGGTACCTGATCTAGTGGTCATGCAAGTCTAGGATGCAGGAATAAGATGCAGTAAAAATAAAAAAAAATGCTGCAAAATAAATTACAAAATTAAATTATAAAAATTTAACTTGTAGAAAATTTAAATTATAGAATTTAAACTAAAGTCCTAACCAATTCGGTTCTGATACCAAATTGAAGCAGGATAGCCTAAAAAAAAAAAAGAAAAGATCAAGCTTTCTTTCGTTCGTCAATAATAAATCACATTCGGTCGTGGCACATTATTCCCAGGACAGACAGTATAATTGTCTATACTCTACTTAGGAGGTGTGACTAATTAACACGAGACCAAAGCATGATCAATCTAAATGATGCTGATGAATGCCATTTTAGAGATTAGTAAATAACCAGCAATAATAAAGTAAATAGACAGATAGCAAAAATTAAACATGCTCATAAATAATTATAAAAAAAAATATAAATAAAATGAAGGATAGCAAGAAATTAAGCCCGCAAGAAATCTAAAAAAAAGATAAGAAGAATCTGGATCGGGGTAGTTAAGAAACTATCCTGATTAGGGCTCTTAATCTTTTAACCAAGCAGATCTATCGATAAAGAACTGGATCTTTACCAACATCAGATCTAAAAAAAATAAATAAAAATCAAAGATCAGTTAAGAAGGAATGAAGGTCCTTATCAATATTTGATCTGTAGAATAATAGATCACTCTTTCTCTCTCTGCATGATAGTTGAAAATCTTGGAGGAGATAGATCTTCTTTCGGTGGAATAGGCTTATGTAGGTAGATGGTGAAGACGAATCGGGATCATAGACACTGAATCCTAAGAAAATGAAGGTTAAAGAGATAGAAAAAGGTGGGCCTCACACCCTCCCCTCGTGGGACGATTTTGGGTCTCACATCCTCTCTCTCTCGGAGCGACCAACACAAGTATTTGTGAAAATTGTAAAGTGATTTATTCATTCATTGTCTCATTCATGAAAGATTCATGGATTTATATAGGACCCTAGGGGTCCTATTTCTTTAGAAATTCTATTTTTTTTACAAGAAAAAAATCAACCCTCTCAATAAAAAGTAAAACATTATGTATGGTTTTTAAATACAATAATATATCATATCTATCTTTTATGGAACCACGGGAAAGAAATCAGCCTTTTAACAAAATAAGTAAGAAATCAAAAACTCTTAAGAAATCCTAAGAAAAGGAACTCCATGTGGGCGCTTGATGCCTGGCACAACTTGGCATGAAGATCCTTGGGTATGGTACATGCTGGCGTGTGTATTTTCTTCCTAGGCATGTGGAGGGTGGTGGCTCCAAAGATGATGTGGACCAAGCTTGCTTTTTTATGATGGTCTCTTTTCAAATAAGGCTCAATCCAAAATAAACCCAAGCATGGTCCTATGGACCCAAAACTAAATGCATCAAAAGAACTAATTGATTAAATCAAAAGAACTACAACAAAATAACTGAAGTAGAGTTATTCTAATATGGCTTCTTCAATCCAAATTGAATCTAAATTATATTGCCGACTTCTAATGGCTTTGGTGTCCGCACCATCATCTTTATGACCTCTATGTAATAGATGACTCAGGGTTAGACTGTCAATCCTAGAAAATACATCCATATCGTATCTCAAAGCAATTAGTCCCATGACTCCTCACTAAGACTACCCTGGCCAAGATTTTGCTAAATTGAAATACAATTAAACATAGCTCCTGAAATCAGAAGTGATCAATCCCATCTTGATACACGTACCGACTCCATAAGTACTTGACTGTGCCCAGAAATCTTCCATCATTGAATTAGAAATTTAGATATTCTGGCATCAAAACACAGTGAGTTGCTTGAAAGTCACCAAGGTGATCTCAGGTCGGAGGGACATTTACATCCATATTCCATCGAAACTAATCTTGACAGGAGAAAAGCCCTGGAGTTGGTCATGTTCAGAATAGATATATCTATACATCTCACTTGCATGCCATATCAGTGTCTCAACACTTCTTGGTTATGAGGACAACCAACCTATATGGCACACAATAATCTATACTTGATAAACGTTGTCATCCTAAGTAACAACGTTGTTAGATATATGTGCCCTAGAAGCTAGAATTGGTTGACACTTGTAATACACTTCTAGAGGCAAAATTATAATTTTGACTATAAATAATAAAATGGATTATTTTCTATCACAAATATATATTTAGTGTCTATGATACATCCCTTAAGTTAATGGTAATGATAATTTATATTTTCACGAGTTAAAAATTTAAGACATGAATTTTCATTATTAACTCATAAAATGCTCCTGACTATAGGATCATCATGAGGATGGTGATTGATCCGGAAGGTTGGTGTACAATTGTTTCTTTATAGTAGATGAATCTTGAGTCTATGGTGTGGAGACATCGAAGCGAGAGTATAGGTACTCATTAGAGAATGAGGGCACTGAGCATGACCACCTCGAGCAGTCATAAGAAAGTCTATCTTCTCGTCGATGACTGACTCAAAGCTACAATGGTGTGTCTGGTTCTTTGACCTGAGGTGCATTGATGGTTCATCTTGAGGGTGTTATAGTTTGACTACACCATAACTCGGTCTTCTAGCTATTCGGAACCCTGAGGTGTATGTTGGCTATAGCATGTTCATTGTAGGAATTGGATTGCACCAAGAGAAAATCTATCTACCTCGGTAGATGAGGAGTAGTCCTATGATGATCATGAGAATCAAGTCTATAAGCCCATGGCCATGGTAGAGTGAAATAATAGAAAGAGTTTCTATTAAGGTTTTCACATCGAACTTGAATCGGATGATTAAATCATATGATAGAAATTAGGGTTTAACGAGTTCACCTTAACCCTAATCTGATCGGGGCTCAAGATAGAAGAACTTAATCACACAACTAGCTGCACCGAGAGGTTCATTTTCAGTTTTGATGGGTTGCCACCATATACTTCTAGGTGTTACTGGTGGATTTTGGGAGCAATTAGAATGATTTGGATGATCGATCATTTTAGTTGTTTGAATCAGAAAAGTTCTGATCTATTGGAAGGAGTTTCGATAATGTCGATGATATAGATCGTGACATATCCTATTACCATACAAAATTAAACCTAACTGGGTTACACAAATAAGGGTTTAGATCTGGATATCATCAATTGGACGAACCCAGTTCAATTGATTTGAATTAGATTCAATTAGGTTCAAGAAAATCGTGCTAGCACACGATTGAGCCTAACGTTCTCCTTTATTATCATTAAAAGTTGTCTTGACTGAGCCAAATGAGTTTGTGCTCACTCAGGTACCTTTACTTGGTCTGACTGAAGTTCAGGTCAGAAAAGAATTATCTTAATTTATGAGATAAATTAGAGACAATACCTACCATTTTCCATCACCTACTAATTCTTGTCTTTGACTTTGGTCAAATATTGACCTTTAACACTTAGACATCTGCCCATGTGTCATGCACCTATAGGAGAGCAAATAGAAGCTTGTCCCCTTACTAAAAATTGGAAAGGAGGGGGTGCACACCTAGGGAGGCGTGCGTCCATGGATAGGGATGCCTGGAGTTTCATATGGATGGGACTCCAGGTTGCTTCTTGGATTCTACTTAGGTGACCCTTAGCCATAGACTTTGACCAGTCTTAGGCACCATCTAAAGATGAATTTATGGGGCTCTCATCTAATTGGATCAGGTGATGTCATCCCATCAATCAGATTTAGATCTGATTGCACGAAGCAATGTGATTGGCCGGGATGATGTGGCATTGCATGGCGCAGCAGGGTCTATATAAACCCTGTCTGCACCCAACTTTTAGAGAGTTCTCACTTAGCCCATGCCCCAAGGCTCTCCCTCACCCTCCTCCATGCCATATTCTGGTCCTCTCTCTCCTCTCCATGCCCAAGGGAAGTTGGGCTCTAGTTTGGTTGGATCCAAATAAGAAAATACGGACGAGAAGAAAGAAGGCAGCATTACTGCAGAGACGACAGTAGATCTTCGAAAGAAGTTTTGAAGATCCTCAAAATTAGATTTAGATCTAATTTTTGGAGAGGTGATAAAAAAGGAAAAGATCTTCAGATCCGTCTGAGTGGATACTGGTAGAGGCTAGGTGCTTGCATGGCTAGATCCAGAATCTCAGGCAATCAGCAGGATCATTAAAGGATAATCTGATTACCCAACATCAAGGTATAAATTAAATTAGATTTAATTTATTTTTATTTATTAGATCCATAAAATTAGATCTAAAATATCTCATATGTAATCTAGATACATGAGAAAATTTTTTAAAATATCTCTTTTGATCCAATCAGATCTGAACAAACCTAATCCAAAAAATCAGAATTTTTCCTTCAACTGGTATCAAAGCCAGGTTCTAAAATTATTTAGATCTATTTTAAATTTATTTTTATCTAATAAATAGGTGATTTCAGATATCACATGAGATGTGATTAGATCTAAAATTAAAAAAATTAAAATTAAATAATATAGATCTAAGTTTTACAATATGCTTGACTAGTTGTAAAATAGAATAGTTCTATACATAGTCTTGCATGATCATGATTTATTTTGATTAAATTATAATTTTAAATCTATTTATTTTTTTTAGTGATTATAAATATTATAATAAAATCTAGAAAATAAAATATAAAATTATTTAATTTTTAGATCATATGAGATATGATGAATGCATGTCTAGACTAGTTGTAGAATAGTTCTACATAGTTGTCTAGATTAGAATTTATTTTGATGTGATCAATTTAAATTTAATTTTTTAGATAATTATGAAATAATTTAGATTTAAAAAATATGCATGCATGATACATGAGATGTATACAAAATATGTATAAAGTTAGATCAATTTTTATATATGAGATATATGATGTAGATCTAACTAGTTTTGTAGATTTATATTTTTAATTAAGGTGTTCTCCTTGGCCGTCCGGTCATAAGAACAAAGTAGGATTTAAATATCCTCTTCTTCCATTCGATGGGGTATTCTTATGATGTGTAGGGGTGCTGCGTGTTCGTCCTTAATCAGAAATCAAAAACTTACTTTCTGCAAAACCCTAGATCCTAAAATCCTAAGATTTTATTTACATATTTTGTTTATGAACCCTAAAATTAATTAAGAATTAAGATTATGAAATATATGTTAGATCTAAAATTAAGAATTTCAGATCTAAGACATATTCATAAAATTGGATTCGGGCTTGGGTAGCTCAATTAGGTCTAAGCAGTTGATCAAACTGAATCAAGAGTTGGTTAGATGGGATCAACAATGCTTAAATTGACCAGCCTAATAGGATTAAGTCTAGGTCAAGATCAAGTCATGCGAGTGATCGATCAAGCTAAGACCTAATTAGGCTCAGTGGTTAGAGTCTGGATTGTAGGCTAACCCGATTAGTTCTGGCTCAATAATTTGGTGTCTAAGATAAGTCTGGCAGATACGATCGACTGATTTTTAATTAGGAGCTCTCGACTCGAATGCATTCTTGTCGAGTTAATGCATATTCCCTTCCACTGGTTTTCACTTACCTGAGCGCTATTTTATAGGCACAGTCTTATCATAGGTGGTCAATAATTTGAGGTAACCCATTGCCACAGATTAAGTCATAATGGTTATGACTAGTCAAGTCTAGTTTAATGATAACCTAAAATCAAATCTTCCTAAGAAATGATTTAAGTCTAAGGTCTTCCACCATTGTAGAGTGGCGGGCCCTTCCTGGGTGTGTTATTGTTCTCAACTGGTTATAGTGTTTCAATTGCACCAAAAAAATTGCAACCAGTATGCTAATTAGGCATTGGATGCTATAGGCTGAGATGTATTGGCTCAATATTTCTAGATAACGATGATATGACTCAATTAGGAATCCAAATCTTATGCAATGGTTGGGCTGAGTAACTAAGGAGTGATCAATATTCGGGCATGATGAGTCATGAATTAGATACCAAGTTTGGATGCATCCATGATGTAGAGAATCATTGAACAAGAGTTTTCACTCATTAGCTAACCCATCACCAATAATTGTTAGTGAGGTGATGAGTCAGTTTGGTGGATCGCACACCCACTAGAAATTATTAATGTCATGAAGATTTCGCATTCCTATAAAGAAGTGTAGGGATCCAAGAAATATGATATCGAAGCTAATTTATTTAAAAATAAAATTTTTAAATAAATTGGTTAAGTCTTAATTACAATATCTAACTAGAAACTTTGACTCTCTATAGAAAAATGTCTGCATTCAACCCACTAGCATGAATCTTGGACACCCATAGACTGACCGGATCAAATTATAAGAATTGGCTCCAGAACTTCAAAATTATTTTGGATTCCGAGAAGTTAACTCATGTATTGGATCCCACCTTACCAGCCCATCCATCCGCTGAACAGAGAGCATCTCTGGATAAGTGGATGGACGAAGATAACAAGGCCAGATATTATATGTTGGGCTCGATGTCTAATGAACTTCAGCACCAACATGAAGATATCAGGACTGCTCGCCAAATATTGGCTCACCTACAGGAGATGTTTGGTGAACAGAGTCGTGTAGCCAAGTATCAAGTCACTAAACGACTTTTCAAGACTAAGATGTGTGATGGACAGTCAGTCCAAGATCATTGTCTGATGATGATAAAAAATTTAGAAGAGCTTGAGAAGCTCGAAGTGAAGTTGGACTTAGATCTACAAAATGACATAATTCTGCAATCCTTGACTGATGCATAGCAGTTCATCATGAACTATCATATGCATAAACATCAAAATTCTCTAGCCGAATTTATGAATATGCTGGTTACTACTGAGCTTTCCATAAAAGGTTCTAAAGGCTCAATACTTGCTATGGAACAGACTTCTTCCAAAAGAAAATCTTTTGGAAAGAAGAAGAAGTCTGTGAAAAAGCAGAAGATGGAAGGAGAAAAGAAGAAAAAGGCAGAGCTGAAGAAGACCGCTGACAAAGAAAGGTATTTCCATTGCAACAATGACAGCCACTGGAAGCAGAACTGCCCTACAACCTGACCACCCTAAAGAGTAAGAAGAAAGCAGGTCCTTTTGGAGGTATGCTCGTTATTGAGTCTAACCTTACAATTTCTTCTGCATCCAGTTGGATGCTTGACTCTGGTTCTAGTGCTCATTTGTGCACTTCTATGTAGGATCTTGAGGATAGCAGGAGGCTGAGGGATGGTGAGATGATCCAGCGCATCAAAAATGGAGCAAGAGTTACTGCTGTGGCCATGGGAACATACCCTCTTCGACTACCATCTGATTTAAACTTAGTGTTAAAAGACTATTATTATGTGCCTACAGCAAGCAGGAATTTGATTTCTGTTTCTTGCATTGCATTAGAAGGCTATGTAATTAGTTTTCTTAAGGACCATTATAACATTCTTTATGAAAGAAATAAAATTGCAAGTGGTTTTCTTATCAATGGTCTTTATCAGTTACATATTGATGTATCTATTTTTAATATCGAGAAAAATGTGAATACCATGAAATGACCTAGGGATAGTCCAAATGATAAATATTTATGGCACCTAAGACAAGGTCATATAGCAGAAGATAAGGTTAACAAATTGAAAAAATCAGGCTATTGAGTCCGTTGACTTCCAAGTCATATCCAGTTTGTAAATCATGTCTTCATGGCAAAATGACTAAGCTCTCTTTTGTAGAACATGGGGAAAGGGCCACAGATCTTCTTGCCCTAGTATATACTGATGTGTGCGGTTCTTTTGATGTGCCAGCTAGAGGCAACTTTGTCTACTTCATAACCTTTATTGATGATTTATCTAGGTATGGTTATATGTATCTTATGAGACACAAGTCTGAATCTTTTGAAAAGTTCAAGAAATTCAGACATGAAGTAGAAAAGCAAACAAGAAAACCCATTAAAGTTCTTCGATCAGATCGAGGAGGTGAATACCTTAGTCAAAAATTTTTGGACTATCTCAAAAAAAATGGCATTGTCTCTTAATGGACTCCACCTGGAATACCTCAACTCAACGGAGTTTCAGAATGGAGGAACCGGACCCTATTAGATATGGTCCGATCCATGATGAGCTTCACAGACCTCCCTAATTTTTTTTAGGGATACTATTTGTTAACTACAATCTACTTGCTGAATAAGGTTCCTTCTAAAACCATTTCTACCACACTGTATGAGATATAGCATGGTAAGAAACTAAGTCTGTGTCATTTCAGAATTTGGGGTTATTCGGCTCATGTCAAAAGACAACAAGTGGACAAGTTAGACTTTAGGTCCTTTAGAGCTCAATTTATAGGATATCCTAAAGAGTCATTAGGATATTATTTCTACATTAAAGAAGATCATAATGTGATTGTGAGTCGACATGCCATCTTTCTTGAAAAAATAGTTTATTCAAGATAGCGGCATTGGAAAGCAGATCAAGCTTGATGAGAAAGTCTCACAAGTAGCAACGAGCTAAGGACCAAATGGAACCAAATCAGGTTGAGCCAATAAGAACACTACCTCCTCCACCTCGTAGATCGGAAAGAGTTTCCCATCCCCCTGAAAGATACTTAGGTATTATTTCAGAGGAAAGTAGAGGAAATGTTCCTCGTAGGTAATGGTGCTCATGGTGATGATCCCAAAACCTACAACGAGGCGATATCAGATATCGACTCCGAGAAATGGCTAGAGGCAATGCAAGTCAGAAATTGACTCGATGCACTCAAACCAAGTCTGGACCTTGGTAGATCCACCAGAAGGTATAGTACCTATTGGGTGTAAATGGATCTTCAAGAGAAAGATTGGTGCAGATGGGAATGTGGAGACATTCAAGGCTAGACTAGTGGCAAAAGGTTATAGTCAACGTGAAGGCATTGACTATCAGGATACCTTTTTGCCAGTAGCTATGCTAAAATCCATCCGCACATTGCTTGCTGTTGCAGCCTATTTCGATTATGAAATATGGCAAATGGACGTGAAAACGGCATTCTTAAATGGATATCTTGAGGAAGATATCTATATGGAACAGCCGCTAGGTTTCACATCCAGTGATACTGATCACAAGGTTTGCAAGCTGCAAAGGTCCATATATGGACTTAAGCAAGCATCTCGGAGCTGGAACACTCATTTCAATGATGTGATCAAAATTTTGGTTTCATCAAAATGAGGAAGAGGAACCATGTGTCTTTCAAAAAGGTCAGTGGGAGCGCTGTTGTCTTCCTCGTATTGTACGTGGATGACATCCTCCTTATTGGGAATGATATTCCCATGTTGACATCAGTCAAAATATGGTTGTCCAAGGAATTCTCCATGAAAGACCTAGGTGAAGCATCCTTTATTCTAGGAATTAAGGTCTATAGGGATAGACCGAATAGGATGCTAGGACTTTCACAGAAGATGTACATAGAGGAAGTACTAAAGAGGTTTAGTATGGAAAACTCTAAGAGGGGATTAATACCCTTCAGACATGGTATTCATCTTTCCAAGAAGATGTGCCCTAGCACACCTGAGGAAATAGAACGCATGAGCAAGATCCCTTATGCTTCTGCAATAGGGAGCCTCATGTATGCCATGCTATGTACACGACCTGATATAGCCCATGCTGTGAGTGTCACAAGCAGATATCAGTCAAATCCAGGTGAAGAACACTGGACTTCTGTGAAATGTATCCTTAAGTACTTGAGAAGAACTAAGGATATGATGTTGGTCTTTGGTAATGGAGAACTCCAAGTCCAAGGATACACAGACTCGGATTTCATGTCCGATATAGATGATCGAAAGTCGACATCTGGAAGTCTGTTTGTGTGCAATGGTGGTGCTGTCAGCTGGAAGAGTTCCAAGCAAACTGTGATAGCAGATTCCACCATGGAAGCAGAATATATCGCTGCATCAGAGGCTGCAAAGGAAGCATTCTGGTACAAGAAGTTTGCTGCAGAAATTGAGTAATGCCATCAGATGCCATTCCTCTGTACTGCGACAACAATGGCGCCATAGCCCTTGCTAAGGAGCCGAGGTCTCACCAAAAATCCAAGCACATTGAGCGGCGATACCACCTCATCCACGATTACCTCGAGAAGGGTTACGTCGAGGTCAAGAGAGTCGACTCCACAGATAATGTGGCAGACCCGCTTACAAAGCCGTTGGGCCAGCAGAAGATCGAAGCCCACCTTGAGAAGATGGGACTTAGACTTGTAGCCAATTGGCTTTAGGACAAGTGGGAGATTGTTAGATATATGTGCCCTAGAAGCCAGAATTGGCTGACACTTGTAATACACTTCTAGGGGCAAAATTATAATTTTGACTAATATCAATAAAATGGGTTATTTTCTATCACATATGTATATTTAGTGTCTGTGATACATCCTTTGAGTTAATGGTAATGATAATTCATATTTTCAAGAGTTGAAAATTTAAGACATGAATAATCATTATTAACTCATAAAATGCTCCTGACCATAGGATCATCACGAGGATGGTGATTGATCCGGAAGGTTGGTGTACAATCGCTTCTCTTTAGTAGATGAGTCTTGAGTCTATGGTGTGGAGACACCGAAGCGAGAGTACAGGTACTCGTTAGAGAACGAGAGGCACTGAGCGTGACCACCTCGAGTAGTCATTAGGAAGTCTACCTTCTCGTCAATGACTGACTCGATGCTGCAGTAGTGTGTCTGGTTCTTTGACCTGAGGTGCATCGTAGTTCACCTTGAGGGTGTTATAGTTTGACTACACCATTACTCGGTCTCCTAGCCATTCATGGAATCCCTGAGGTGTATGTTGGCTATAGCATGTTCATTGTAGGAACTGGATTGCATCAAGATGGAATCTATCTACCTCGGTGGTAGAGGAGCAGCCCTATGATGATCATGAGAATCAAGTCCATAAGCCCATGGCCATGGCAGAGTGAAATAATAGAAAGAGTTTCTATTTAGGTTTTCACATCGGACTTGAATCGAATGATTAAATCATATGATAGAAACTAGGGTTTGACGAGTTCACCTTAACCCTAATCTGATCGGGGCTCAAGATAGAAGAACTTAATCACACAGGTAGCTGCACCAAGAGGTTTGCATTTTCAGCTCTTGATGGGTTGCCACCATATACTGCTAGGTGTCACTGGTGGATTTTGGGAGCAATTAGAATGATTTAGATGATCGATCATTCTAGCTGTTCGAATCAGAAGAGTTCTGATCCATCGAAAGGAGTTTCGATGATGTCGATGATAGAGATCATGACATATCCCATTACCATACAGAACTGAACCTAACTGGGTCACACAAATAAGGGTTTGAATCTGGATGATCATCAATTGAACTAATCCAGTTCAATTGATCTGAATGAGATTCAATTAGGTTCAAGAAAATCGTGCTAGCACTCGATTGAACCTAACGTTCTTCTTTTACTATCATAAATAAAAGTTGTCCTCGACTGAGCCAAAGGAGTTTGTGCTCACTCAGGTAGGCCTTCACTATGGTCTGACTGGAGCTTGTCCAAGTCAGAAAAGGTTGTCTTAATTTATGAGATAAATTAGAGATAACACCTGCCATTTTCCTTCATCTGCTAATTCTTGTCTTTGACTTTGGTCAAATATTGACCTTTGATACTTAGACATCTGCCCATATGTCATGCACCTATAGGAGAGCAAATAGGGGCTTGTCTCCTTGCTAGAAATTGGAAAGAAGGGGGTGCATGCCTAGGGAGGCATGCGCCCATGGATAGGGATGCCTGGAGTCCCATACGGATGGGACTCTAGGTTGCTTCTTGGATTCTACTTAGGTGACCCCTAGCCATAGACTTTGACCAGTCTTTGGCGCCATCTAGGGATCAATTTATGGGGCTCTCATCTGATTGGATCAGGTGATGTCATCCCACCAATCAGATTTAGATCTGATTACATGTAGCAACGTGATTGGTCGAGATGATGTGGCACTACATGGCGTAGTAGGGTCTATATAAACCCTATCTATGCCCAACTTTTAGAGAGTTCTCTCTTAGCCCAGGCCCTGAGGCTCTCCCTCTCCCTCCTCTATGCCATATTCTAGTCCTCTCTCTCCTCTCCATGCCCAAGGGAAGTTGGGCTCCAATTTGGTGCGATCCAGACAAGAAAATGCTGACGAGAAAGGAAGAAGGCAGCACTGCTGCAGAGACGACAATAGATCTTCGAAAGGAGTTTTGAAGATCCTCCAAATCAAATCTAGATCTAATTTTTAGAGAGGTGATAAAGAAGAAGAAGATCTCTAGATCCAACTCGAGTGGATACCGGTAGAGGCTAGGTGCTTGCATGGCTAGATCTAGAATCTCAAGCAATCAATAGGACCATCAAAGGATAATCTGATTATCCAACATCAAGATATAAATTAAATTAGATTTAATTTACTTTTATTTTTATTTATTAGATCTATAAAATCAGATCTAAAATATCTTAGATCTAATCTAAATATATGAGAGAAATTTTTGAATATCTCTCTTATTTCTATCAGATCTGAACGAATCTGATTCAGAAAATCAAAATTTTTCCTTCAAACGTATCATTTGGTCGTAAACTATTTAAGAACTAAATAACAAATCCTCCTTTGCCGAACCTAGATAGTCTTAAGGACTTCATCACAACACAGAAGTTCATTAGAAGATAACAGAATTTATGATAAAAGATGATAAAATAATTTTTATTAATTTATAATTCATATACAATTATAAATATATGGCCCAACCATCAACAGACTGATGATTGGCTTTGAAACACATTCCCAACAATCTCCTACTTGGACTAAAGCTAATCGGTGCAGTATCTAATACCTATCTTCGACTTAAAGTCATCGAACTCCTTCACCGCAACAGCTTTAGTGAATGGGTCGGCCAGGTTCTCCTTTCCATCGATCTTCTGAAGGTCGATGTCACCTCGATCTACAATCTCTTGGACAAGATGGTAGCGGCACAGAATATACTTCATTCGCTGGTGTGCCTTTGGTTTCTTCGCTTGAGCAATGGCTCCAGAGCTGTCACAATAGAGCAGAACTAGACTATCTAGGGAGGATGCTACTCCGAGCTCGGTGATGAATTTTCTTAGCCACACCGCTTCTTTGGCAGCATCTGATGCAGCGACATACTCCGCCTCGCAAACTAAATCAGCCATAGTGTGCTGCTTGGAACTCTTCCAGTAGACGGCCTCACCATTAAGGATAAATATATATCCCAACACACTCTTGCTATCATCATGATCAGAGTGAAAATTGAAATCTACGAACTCCACAAGTTTTAAGTCTGATTCATCATATACAAGCCACTGGTCCTTAGTATTTCTTAAATACTTCAGGATGGTTTTAACAACCTTCCAGTAATTTTATCCTGGATTAGATTGGTATCTACTCACTACACCTAGTGAGTATGCCATATTTGATCGCGTAAATGTCATGGCATACATTATGGAACCCACTACTGAAGCATATGGTATTCTATTCATACGCTCTCTGTCTAGAGGTGTTGTTGGACAATCCCTCTTTGAAAGAAAAATTCTATGGCCTATCGATAGATAGCCTTTCTTGAAATTTTCCATGCTGAACTGTTTCAGCATAGTGTCAATGTACATAGACTGGAACAATCCAAGCAACCTTTTAGATCTATTTCTATAGATCTTCATCCCTAGGATGTAGGAAACTTCTCCCAGATCTTTCATGGAGAACTGTGATAACAGCCAGATCTTTATTTCTTGTAATGCAGGGATATTATTCTCGATTAAGAGAATGTCATCCACATACAATACTAGGAATACTATTGCTGGACCATTAGCCCATTTATATGTGCAGGGCTCCTCTTCGTTCTTAACAAAGCCATACATTTTGATTATTCTATCAAATCGTATGTTCCAGCTCTGAGATGCCTGCTTTAGTCCATAAATGGACCTCTGAAGCTTACACACCTTAGACTTATCTATGAACATAAAATTTTTAGGTTGTATCATATACACCTCTTCATCCAACTCTCCATTCAAGAAAGCTGTTTTCACATCCATCTGTCAGATTTTATAGTCCAGATGGACAGCTATGGCAAGCATTATCTAAATGAATTTAAGCATTGCTACAGGAGAGAACGTCTCATCATAGTCAATACCATAATGTTGACGATACCTCTTGACAATTAGATGGGCTTTATAGGTCTCCACCTTTTCATCTGTGCCTCTTTTTCTCTTGAAGATCCACTTACATCCTATGGGTTTTACCCCTTCGAATGGGTCAACCAATGTCCATACATCACTGACCTTCATAGATTCCATCTCGGATTTCATGGCCTCAAGCCATTTCTCAGAGTCGGATCTCTGCATTGCATTCATATAGGTGATTGGCTCCTGATCATTCTCATCGAGTTCAATAGGATCCCCGTCCTGGACTAAAAAACTATAGTATCTATCCGATTGACGTGGTACTCTACCAGATTGCCTTAAGGATGCTTCTACAATGGGTTCTGGGTATGATCTAATCAGATCTAGCTTAGGTTCAACAACTTATTTTCATTCTTCCACCTATCGTACTTCATCAAGTTTGACCTTAGAGGCATTAGTTTCTTCACCAAGGAGCTTCTTTTCTAAAAAGACTGCCTTAAGGCTGACAAACACTTTTTACTCATCAGCAAGGTAGAAGTAATATTCTTTGATTTTTTTTGGGTAACCTATAAAACTACACTTAACTGACCTAGGTCCAAGCTTGTCAGTCATCAAACGTTTGACGTAAGTCGGACACCCCCAAATCCTAAGGTGTGAAAGCATTGGCTTGCGCCCTGTCCATATTTCATATTATATTTTATTAACAGATTTACTCGAAATCCTATTTAGAATGTAACAAGCTGACTCAAGCATATATCTCCATAGAAAGATCGGCAAATCAGCAAACCCCATCATGGATCGAACCATGTCCAATAGGATCCGATTTTTTCTTTTAGACACACCATTATGTTGTGGTGTTCCAGGAGGAGTCAATTAGGAGAGAATCCCGTTCTCCCCAAGATATGTTAGAAACTCATTAGAAAGATACTTACCCCCTCGATCAGATCGAAGAGTTTTAATATTTTTCTCAGTTTGCTTTTCTACCTCATTTTAAAATAGTTTGAACATTTCAAATGACTCCGACTTATGCTTCATTAAATAGACATATCCATATCTCGATGGGTCGTCTGTGAAGGTTATGAAGTAGAAATATCTATCTCTGGCACTTGAGCTCATGAGTCCACATACATTCGAATGTACTAAACTCAAGAGCTTAGTGGCTCATTCATCTTTTCTAGTAAAAGATGACTTGGTCATCTTACCAAGAAGACAGGACTCACAGGTCGAAAGTGACTCACAATCACTAACCTCAAGAATTTCTTCTTGAGCTAACATATTAATTCTATTCTTGCTAATATGACCTAGCCTACAGTGCCAAAGGTAGACATTAGACATATCACTAATTTTAGGGTGTTTACTGGAGGATTGAACCATGTTAACAAGCATAGAAAGTAAATAAATTTTGTTATTTAATTATCCAATTAAAATTATAATACTATTCAAAATGATATTATAATTTTTTTTTTTATTGATATTTCAAAACCATTCATGGCCAAAAGGCCTACAGAAATGACATTCAATAAGAAAGATGGACAATAATGACATTCATTAAGAATAATTTTATTCGAATTGATTACAAGGTTCATGATTCCTAAAGCTTGAATTGGAACTTGTCTTCCATCTCCAATGTTCAGGAATCTTTCGCCTTGATCAAATCTCCTACTGACCTGCAAGCCCTGCATAGAATTACAAATATGATAAGAGCTTTCAGATCTAATACCTAGGCAGTAGAATCAAATAAGAAAAAAATATAAGGTGTTATCATATAATTACCTTACCCAACAATCACTTGCTTCTTCCTCGGCCTATTCGGGTCCAGGGAGGCAATGTACAGAGGATAATTTCTATTCTAATGCCCCTGCTTCTTGCAAAAGCACTCTACTTGGCTCTGGTCGGGCTTGTGCTTCTTGGTCTGATCCTATGCAGTTGTCCCAGCATGCGGCCGCATCTTCTTATTTTTCTTTCTTCTTGTTCTTCTTCCCTTTCTTAAAGGGTTGACGACTAGAAGAAGACTCTTCCACTATATTCACCATCTCCTTGTGGAGTTGGTGATCCTTCTCAAAGTTCTGCAGTAACTCCAACAAGTCATGATAGTTTACTGCAGGTTTTATCATTCTAAAATGAGTTAGAAAGGGGAGAAAGGACTTAGGCAAAGAATTAAGGATCGCATCCTTACTGAATTGCTGTTGCAGGGAAAAGCCCAACTTGATAAAGCGCTCAATCATCTCGATCATGTACAATACATGATCGGTGACTAAGGCCCAATCCCTCATCCGAGTGTTGAAAATGGCACAACTTGTTTTGTGCCTTTCAACGTCGTCTGGCGTGCCAAAAGAGTCATTCAATATTTGAAGCATCTTCTGTGGCTGGGCATTTTCAAACCTACGGCTAAACTTGTCATTCATTATCGTCAGCATTATATATCAAATGATGGTATGGTCATTGAGCCACTTTAGATAAGTGTCTCGGACTGCTCCCCTAGCATTCAGGGCTGGCTCCTCAAGTGCTCGATCCATTACCACAAAAAGGATCCGCTCATGCTCCAGGTTGATTTTCAACTTACGATACCAGCTATCATAGTTGGGTCCCATTAATTTATCATGGTCTAACAATGACCGAAGTGATAGGTTAGTGCCATGTCTACACATAGTGAAAAATCAAACCTAATTAGTATATGAATTATTAATCCTAATAACTTGAACTTCAGTCTAAAGGTTCTTCCACTATTTTATACGAATTAGTAGCCTCTACCTCCAATTTGAGGAATTACTCTAATTCTTTAGTGGATACTAGAATCCACATAGACTACACATGAGCCCAACTTTGGTTGGTCAATCCATGTGCACCTATGGGTAGATTCAAAATTAATTATTTCTCTAAACAACTTCTAGTAACATTAATTTTATCTCATAGACCTAATCAGTAGGCTTTAGCCTCCACTGAAAGGATTCGATTAGGTCCAACCATTAACATGACCACATTTGGTCTTATCTAACCAATAAATGATCAGGCCCGACTTTGATCGGCCAACCTAATCACCATCAGAAAGACTTAACCAAATTATCATTTTATGAATTATAATTTCATTAGTCAATAATCACCAAGCCTTTGGGCCTTCAATGATCATTATAATAATGAACCCATTATCACTCAACTTAATAGGAGGCTATGACTTAATTATCTATATAACAATTTTATTTTTAAGGACCTAATAATTTTAGAGGATTTGGTTAACCAATTTAAGAAAATTTAGTGAGCCAATTTCAATCCTCCCACTGACTTCACCAAATCAGAAAAGAATCTAATCTAAGCTAGCATTAGGAGCACCTAAATTAGTCAGATTGATTTACCTAATAGACTTGGGTGAGTTCAAATCACCAAGTGATCTAATCAAAATCTAACTCACCATGATAGCCAGGTAAGCGAGATCAGTGGAAGGGATATGCCATTAACTCATCAAAAACCGAATCAGTACGAGTAGCTTTCAATTAAAACTACTGATTAAATTGCCAAACTTACGTTAGATACCATCCGGTTCATTAGTTTTAATTTGACCAACCTAGTAATTTTGGATTCGATCACATAGCCTTGAATCAAGTCCATTTGGTCTTTCTTAAAGGCATGGACTTGACCAACTACAACTATTGTAATTGAGTCTATAGAGTTCTTGACCTAATCTAAATTAATATTTAATTAGATTTGATCAATTACTTTAAATTAGTCCATCTTTTAACTAAATTTAGGTTTAACCCAATTTATGGACCTAATTCAGCTAACCTAATAATCCACAAGTTTATGATTAATGACTTAGAGTCTTAATTCATAATTCTAGACACTAAATTATTATACTTAATTTTTAATTAAGTTTATGGGTTGAGGGTTAGGGTTTGGCATTTTAAAAATATTTTTAATTTTGAAAGATTCTTTACAACTTGGCATTGTTCACCAATTGAGTCAACTCATTTCAAAATTAAATCATCTCAATTCACAAACAACACTAGTTGTAGGGTTTAATCTGAAACTATGTACACTACATAATAAAAAAATCATGAATCAAACTTTATCTAATTATACATTCATGATCATAAATTAGATTAAAGCCTAATATAACTTGGTCATAAAAATATTAGATCAAATCTTATAATTTTATGATTAATGATATAGATCAGCAACGTATCAGGACAATCTTTTCACTGTAGGGGGTAAACCCTACAGCAGAACAACCTGCAGTCTGTGTGATTTGAATTTTAATTTTTTAGATCTAATTCTCTAATTATTAGATTAATATTTAGATTAAATTTAAATTATTAATCTAAATATGCAAGCATATCATGTTTAAAGAACCTTGCTCTGATACCAATTGAAGAAAATAGTGCAGAATTTGCTATGCTACTTTCAAAAAATATTTTAAAATAGCAATGATGCAGTAAAAAATAATTAATCTAATTAATTATCTACTAATCATATCATATTATTTAATCCTATACATTAGGATCTAAATATAATATGCATGCATACATCAATAGATCTGAAAATAAAACTATGTAATAAACTATTTACTATATTTACGTGTTCAGAACATAATACTTTTTCATGGATAGTCGATCACCATAATCTGAGTCCACTAGATAATGCTCTGATATTATGTCATATCCATACATATGTCCGGCCTCTACGGTTGGTCCACATGGAGCTTCTGGTCCCGACCAGTCCCATTGGAGTGCTAGCTCCTTGTCGGAGCCTTCGATGACTGACCACGATCGATCAGATCGATCGTATATTTTTTAATTTTTTAGATATTTTAAAAATTTAGAATATAAAATATTGGATGATGATAAATATGTGTTTCAAATTTGGTGGTGATCCGATGCTCACAGCACTCAATCTCTCCACCCGAACCTAGATTCCCAAATCTAGGATTTCACTCGGCCTAAAAATCCTATCACACTAAAAATCCTATCACGCCCTCTTTGTGTGGAGTTTTTCTATGAAATAAATTTTTATAGAAAGATAACTTTTATATCTATAATCCCTATTTAGATCATATCTAAAAATAGGATATTCTTAAAGGTGAAAATCATAAGAGAAGAGAGGCATGAGCGAAAAGTAAAGTGCTATAGGATCCTTTTCACCTTCACTCCAAGATTTTTTTCACCCAGAACTAATGCCCAAACACTATAAAATTTTTATCATGTAATGCTAACCCCTTATCCTACATGCACAAAAATTATCATAATTTATTGACATGAATACCATAGAAAACCACATGAAAAATGATAAGGATTGAGTGGTTGAGAGGTTTTAATTACTCACTTGATTTCAAAAATCAAATGAGCCTCTTATCCTTATCCAACGCTCCTATTTAACACATAGAAGGACTGTCCTTTTGCATGTGCACATTTTTATTTTTTA
Organism: Cocos nucifera; assembly: GCA_006176705.1. NCBI lineage: Eukaryota > Viridiplantae > Streptophyta > Magnoliopsida > Arecales > Arecaceae > Cocos > Cocos nucifera. Next base: position 21,161 of record QRFJ01003359.1, on the reverse strand, counting down.
AAAAATATTCAACAAACAAAAGGGAGGGCATGGGAAGCAGAGTGAAAAAATCAAAAAAGGTGGGCGCATAGGAGAATTTGAATTCAAACTTCATTTGACTTGGTTCTAATTGGTTTCAACCAAATCAATTAATCTAGATCTAATTAAATTAGGTTAAACCCAATCAAATTAGGCTTAGTCTAATCTAATAAAATTTTAATTAAATTAGAAATTAATTATATCTAGATCCTGATCAAATCAGGGTCAAAACTCCCATGCGATTAGGTCATCTTATGACCTGATCGGGTCAAATCCAATCGAATTAAATTCAATTGGACTTGATCAAATTCTCATCGCTCAATCAAATTAAGCTAATCAACAATCAAATTGCTAATTAATCTTTTAAAAATATCTAAATCTAAATCGAATGGGTTACTTGGCAACAGAGTCCTATCAACATGAAACTCTTGAAAAGTCCTAAATCAGTGGAACTCTTGAATCAAGTATCCTAAATGAATCAAACTCACGATCATAGAGTCCCAGACTAGTGAAACTCTTGATCAAAGAGTCTCAGATGAGTAGGACTTAGAGTCTCAGTCTAGTAGGACTCTTGATCATAGAGTCCCAGTCTAGTGGGACTCTTAACCATAGTGTCCTAGATTATCAGGACTTATGATCAGAGAGTTCGAGACAAGTAGGACTTAGAGTCCCAATTCAGTAAAACTCTTGGTCATATAGTTCTAGTCCAGTGGGACTCTTGACCATAAAGTCTTAGACCAATAAAACTCTAAATCAGCCATCAGATCAGATAGAAACTCCTAATGTGTGTGATCCTGCAGGTCCAAACCTAAGCCGATAGCACAGAAACTAATTTCTATACTAATCGAAGTGACCATCTAGTAATGATACCCGACGTTCGGATAGGTCAAATAATCACAATCATAATAATCAAAATCTATGTGAATATGGTTACCATATAATTCATTCTTATGATCTCTGTGTAATAGATGACTCAGGGTTAGACTGTCAATCCTAGAAAATATATCCATATCATGTCTCAAAGCAATTATCCCATGACTCCTCACTAAGACTACCCTGGCCAAGGTTTTGCTAAATTGAAACACAATTGAATACAGCTCCTAAAATCAAGAGTGGTCAATCCCATCTTGATACATGCACCAACTCCATAAGTATTTGAACATGCCCAGTAACCTTTCATCACTAAATTAGAAATTTAGATAGTTTGGCACCAAAACACAGTAAGTTGCTTGGAAGTCACTATGGTGATCTCAGATCGGAGGGACATTTATACCATATTTCATCGAAGCTAATCTTGATAGGAGAAAAGCCCTAGAGTTGGTCATGTTCAGTGCAAATATACCCATACATCTCACTTGCATGCCATATCAGTGTCTCAACACTCTTTAGTTATGAGGACAACCAACCTATATGGCACACAACGATCTATACTTGATAAACATTGTCGTCCTAAGTAACAACATATCATTTGATCATGAACTATTTAAGGACTAAATGATAAATCCTTCTTTATCGAATCTAGATAATCCTAAGAACTTCATCACAACACAGGAGTTCATTAGAAGATAATAGAATTTACGATGAAAAATGCCAAAATAACTTTATTAATTTATAATTCATATATAATTATAAATATATGCCCAACCGTCAATAGATTGACGATTGACTTTGGGACATATTTCCAATAAAGGACTCTAGGGATTATTCTCCATGAAAAACCATCAGATCCCATCTAGTTTTGTTGCCAAAAATGATTCAAAAAGTAGGCAACATGAGTAGATAAGGAAGAGTCCATTACGCCTAGGACTCTTCCCTCAAGAGTTTGATCCAAATCAAACTCTATCAAAACCTAATCAAAATTCTATTGTAAATCACAAAATTTGGCACACCCATAGCATATCTCAAGTCCTATCACATATCCAAAAATTAGATCAAAAAACTTTCTAGAAAATTTTCTAAAAGCATCTGATTAGGTGACCATCAATTCTATCAAACAAGTCAACTTTTGACCCTAGTCCAATTACACTCGAAATGGATTTAATTTCTATAATTAATCTGACTTGAATTGATTCTAATTAGATGAAAATAAACCCATTCAAGATATAGAAATAAGTCAAATTAAATTTAACTCGATTGTGATAAATCAGAAAGATTATAGAAGAAGAAAGCCAGGCTCAATCATATGCTAGCATGATTACCATAAACCTGATTGGATCTAATTCAAATCAATCAAACTGGATTAGCTCAATTGATGACATCCAGATCCAAACCCTTTTTTGTATGATTTAGTTAGGTTTAGTTTCGTATGGTAATGAAACATATCACGATCTCTATCATCGACATCATCGAAATACCTTTCGATGGATCAAAACTCTTTTGATTCATACAATTAGAATGATCGATCATCAAAATCATTCTAATTATTTTCAAAATCTATCAGTGATACCTAGCAATATATGGTGGCAATCCATCAGAACAGAAAGCGAACCTCTCGATATAGTTACCTATATGATTGGGTTCTTCTATCTTGAGCCCCAATAGGATTGTTAGATATATGTGCCCTAGAAGCCAGAATTGGCTGACACTTGTAACACACTTCTAAGGGCAAAATTATAATTTTGATTAATATCAATAAAATGGATTATTTTCTATCACATATGTGTATTTAGTGTCTGTGATACATTCTTTGAGTTAATGGTAATGATAATTCATATTTTCAAGAGTTGAAAATTCAAGACATGAATAATCATTATGAACTCATAAAATGCTTCCAACCATAGGATCATCACGAGGATGGTGATTGATCCAAAAGGTTGGTGTACAATCGCTTCTCTTTAGTAGATGAGTCTTGAGTCTACGGTGTGGAGACACCGGAGCGAGAGTACAGGTACTCGTTAGAGAATGAGGGCACTGAGCGTGACCACCTCGAGTAGTCATTAGGGAGTCTACCTTCTCGTCAATGACTGACTCGATGCTGCAGTAGTGTGTCTGGTTCTTTGACCTGAGGTGCATCGATAGTTCACCTTGAGGGTGTTATAGTTTGACTACACCATTACTCGGTCTCCTAGCCATATGGAACCCTGAGGTGTATGTTGGCTATAGCATGTTCATTGTAGGAACTGGATGCATCAAGATGGAATCTATCTACCTCGGTGGTAGAGGAGCAGCCCTATGATGATCATGAGAATCAAGTCCAGAAGCCCATGGCCATGGCAGAGTGAAATAATAGAAAGAGTTTCTATTTAGATTTTCACATCGGACTTGAATCGAATGATTACATCATATGACAGAAACTAGGGTTTGACGAGTTCACCTTAACCCTAATCTGATCGGGGCTCAAGATAGAAGAACTTAATCACACAGGTAGCTGCACCAAGAGGTTCGCATTCAGCTCTGATGGGTTGCCACCATATACTGCTAGGTGTCACTGGTGGATTTTGGGAGCAATTAGAATGATTTAGATGATCGATCATTCTAGCTGTTCGAATCAGAAGAGTTCTGATCCATCGAAAGGAGTTTCGATGATGTCGATGATAGAGATCATGACATATCCCATTACCATACAGAACTGAACCTAACTGGGTCACACAAACAAGGGTTTGAATCTGGTGATCATCAATTGAACTGATCCAGTTCAATTGATCTGAATGAGATTCAATTAGGTTCAAGAAAATCGTGCTAGCACTCGATTGAACCTAACGTTCTTCTTTTACTATCATAAATAAGTTGTCCTGACTGAGCCAAAGGAGTTTGTGCTCGATCAGAGGCCTTCATTTGGTCTGACTGGAGCTTGTCCAAGTCAGAAAAGGTTGTCTTATTTTGTAAGACATTACCTACCATTTTTGGTCACCTGCCATTTCTCGTCCTTTGACTTTGGTCAAAAGTTGACCTTTGACTGATCAAATGTTGACCATAGATACTTTGACTTCTGTCCACATGTCATGCACCTATTGGAGGGCTGGTGGGGGCTTGTCCCCCTGCCAAAACCTGGCAAGGAGGAGGGCGCACACCACCCTTGGCGTGTGCCCAAGTTGGAGGCGCCCAGGAGTCCCTGTTGGATAGGGACTCCATCTCCTTTTTGGATTTCGATTAGAGTTCTCCTAAGAACCAACTTTGACTGGTCTTAGGCACCATCTAAGGAGGAATCCAGGGGACTCTATTCTCCACCAATCAGATTTAGATCTGATTTCACAAAGAGTTATGATTGGTTGGGAAGAAGAGGAGTTGGATCATAGATAGTCTATAAATATGATCCTACGCCCAACTCAAGAAATAATCTCTGAGATTGAGAAAATTCCCCATGCCCAAGGCCTCCTCCCTCTTCCTCCTCCATGCCAACTTCTCCCTCTCCTCTCCATGCCCAAAGGTGTTTGGGACCTTGGTTGGTGCAATCCAGATGAGAGAAAGGCGACTGAAAGCTAGAAGGCTGCGCTGCTGCAAAGGACAACTGCTGATCTTCAAAAGAAGTTTTGAAGATCCTCCAGATCAGATCCAGATCTAATTTTTGGAGACGTGATAGAGAAGAAGAGGATCTCCAGATTCAGCTTGAGTGGATATCGGTAGAGGCCAGGCACTTGCGTGGCTAGATCCAGAACCTTCCGCTGCTTACAGGATCATCAACGGATAATAGGATTACCCACTTCAAGATAAATTAAATTTAATTTAATTTATCTAAATTTATTTTAATTATTAAAATAATAAGAATTAGATCTAAAATATCTCAGATCTGATCTGGATCAAAGAAAAAAAATTTTAAAATATATCTCTTGATCTGATCAGATCTGAACGAATCTGGTTTGAGAAATCAGAATTTTTCTTCAAGGATTAGGGTTAAGGTAAACTTGTCAAACCCAACATCTGTCATATGAATTAATCATTTAATTCGAGTCCAATATGAAATCCTAATAGAAACTCTTTCTATCATCTTTACCTTGCCATGGCCATGGGCTTAAGGACTCAATCTCAAGATTATTATAGGGCTACTCCTCATCTACCGTGGTAGATAGAACCCCTATTGGTGCAATCTAATTCCTATAATGAACATGCTATAGCCAACATATACCTTACAATTTCAAATAGCTAGGAGATCGAGTTATGGTGTAGTTAAATTATAACACTCTCAAGGTGAACTACCGATGCACCTCAGGTCAAAGAACCAGATACACCACTGCAGCATCAAGCCAGTCATCGATGAGATGGCAGACTTTCTTATGACTGCTCGAGGTGGTCATGCTCAATACCCTCATTCTCTAATGAGTATATGTACCCTCACTTCAGTGTCTCCACTTCATAGACTCAAGATACATCTATTCTAAAAAAGCGATTGTACACCAACCTTTCGGATTGATCATCATCTCATGATGATCCTATGGTTGGGAGTAGTTTATGAGTTAATTATGAGAATTCATATCTTAAATTTTCAATTCTTGAAAATATGAACTCTCATGACCATTAACTCAAAGGATGTATCACAGATACTTTAAATACACACTATGATAGAATATAATTTTTTTATTATTTTATAGTCAAAATTATAAAATTATCCTTAGAAGTGTATTACAAGTATTTGGCCAATCTGGCTTCTAGGGCACACATCTAATATCAGGCCCTGATCAGCAAGTTAGAGAATATTTTTTATGTTGATATGATCAACATGATTTATTCTCATGTTTTAATTTTTGATTTAATATCATGCATTAATCATATAATAGGATCCTAGATTTAGGATTTTTCATGTTTAATTATGAATTAAAATGATTAATTCATATTTTCGCTGTATAGATTTAAAAAAATTTTAAAATCTAATCCTGAAACCCTAAACTAGTTCCTTCACTATTTAGCTAATATTCTATTTTAAGTAGGAGACATTGAAAAACCAGATGGATTTTAGATCAACTAGGCAGTCAAGCCTATAAGCAATTGGTCCAATTTTTTCAATGACTTTGTACAATCCATAGAATTGAGAAGATAGCTTGAAATTACTGCGAACAATAATAGAAGTTTGTTGATATGGTTAGGGCTGAAGATATACCATATCATCATTCACAAACTTCCTTTCACATTGATATTTGTCTGCTTATTGCTTCATTCTAGCATAGGCCATATGAAGATGTTCCTTCAACAGACGAAGGATGCGGTCTTGATCCTTTAGTTCTTTCTCTAATTGATGGACATTAGTAGTTCCAAGGATATAGGAGAGCATTCTAGGTAGGGCATGTCCATAGACTGTCTCAAATGGAGTCATCCGTATGGATGAGTGATAGCTAGTGATAGGAACCCAACTTTGGCAATAAGAATAAATTAAAACTTCCTTCAATAAGAATAAATTGGGATTTCCTTCTTAGCCTTTCTTATTTTGGTACTGATGTCATTTAAAATCATATGGCCTATTTGGTATTATATTTATTTAGCAATTGTGCTAAATTAAGTATGATGTAATTGATGGAATATTAGGCCTGAATCAATCTATATAAGTAAGCCATTGGCTCTTAACAATCAAGCCATAAAGAAATCTCTTTCTTCCTCTAAATCTCTTCCTTCTTCCTCTCCCTTTTCTATTCTAATTAAAAGTTGACCCCCTTGAAGTTGTTACCATATATGGAGTCATATATCATTTGGTATCAGAACTAGTGATCCCATATCGTGGCTTTGACCCGATTCAAAGTTTTCCTGGTCTATGTTGCAAACCTATTCTCAAAAGGAGAAGATAGATGTAGAGTTAATAGAAAGGGAGTCCATTGATGTCTAAGTTACTAAGCTTGAGACTGAGGTATAAAATGTCACCAAAGCCATCAACAATCTCAAAATCTTGATCATTATTATAAACATGAAGATTGACTCTCGATCATCTACTTTAATGAAGGAGGTGTTGGCATTAAGTTTCGATACAAACCATCCACTTTTTACCATGCCTATGAGAGAAAGATGCCTCCTCGATGCTAAGTTCCGATACAAACTACCCACTTTTTCCCATGCCTATGAGAGAAAGATCACATCTTTCCCTTATGAAGACTGCAACTATGGTGCAGCCATGGTTCACTCAATTGGAGTTTCCTCACTTCAATGGTGATCATCATACTGGATGGATTTACTGGCAAAGCAATTTTTCAAGTTCAATCAAATACTCAAAATTCAAATGGTACCACTTGCATCCCATTACCTAGAGGAAGAGGACTACAATGGTTCCAGTGGTTTGAAAAGAATCATAGAATTATATCTTGGGCAGAGTTTGTTAAAGTTCCTTGTAGTTGTTTTGGCCCACTTATATATAAGGATTATATGCGAGAACTAATGAAGTTGTGTTAGGGCCCTACCAATCGTTCGAGATTATCAAGCATGATTTGAGATGCTCTTCGTTAGCTGCTTTATTAGTGGATGAAGAGAGGATTTGAAGCATAATATATGAGTTTTTCATTTTGCTTCCATTTCTATGGTGATTGATCTTGCTCTTCTACGAGAAGAAAGCTAATCGCCCAATGTAGCATATTGAAGCCATCCCTCATTCGGTCTGCAATTTCTACAATAATTATGCCTAACGAGGCACTTCTCTCTATTAAGTGCTTAACATCTGCTGCAATGAAGGCATGAGGAGATAAGGGCCTTTGTTACAACTATGATGAAAAATTCAATCTTGGCTATCGACGTAGATCAAAGCAATTATTTTTTATCGAAGGTGACTTTGATGATGACATCAAGGAAACCATGCTGGAGATAGATAAAGAGGCTATGGAGAAGATGCCATATAAAATCTTTATGCATGCTATTTTTGGATTCTTATCCCCCCAGAAAAGGTGGGTTAAGGGGCTAATCAAGTGTCATTCAGTCTCTATTTTCATCGACTCTGGAAGCACTCACAACTTCATCAACCCTACTTTTGCTAAAAGAATTCAATGTCAATCCATGGAGAAAAAATATTTTGAAATAATGGTTGTTAATGGGGACAAATTAGCAATAACTGATAAATGCTCTAACCTATCAATTACTATTCAAGATTTTCATTTTAAGACATCTATATGTGCTTCCTCTAGAGTATCGTGAGGTGGTGCTTAGAGCCTATTGGCTTCACACCCTTGGACCCATAATTTGAGATTTCTTGAAGCTGTTTATGTAGTTTACAACTTAGGGATGACAATATTTGCTTAAAGGCTCCAAAGCTCCAGCCACACAGATTGTGAGCAACTACTCAATCGAAAAGGTCTTGGCAAAGGAAAGAACTGTAATATATATATGACTCTATATTCTATAGACAAAATAAAGTCAGAACAACTGTTGCCTCTAAAGTTGCAGAACCTGTTAGAAGCCTATGAAGGCATCTTTGCAACCCCTACAACATTGCCTCCTAATCGAGCTCATGACCATTGAATTCCTCTTCTACTAGTAGCCATCCTTTGAATATTTGGCTTACCGTTACCCACATTATCAAAAGGGCGTAATCATGCACCGGTCATAAGAGATGCTTGCTAATGGCCTTATTTGACCAAGTAACAGTCCTTATTCATCACCACATTGCTGGTATTTAAGTGGAATGGATGTTGGCAGATGTGTATTGATTATAGAGCTCTGAACAACATCACTATCAAGGATAAATTTTCAATCCCAGCTATTGATGAGCTACTAGACGAGCTATATGGAGCTACTTATTTCTCTAAGTTAAACCTCGGATCAGGCTATCATTAGGTTCGAGTTTATCAAGATGATATTTCAAAGATAACTTTCAGAACTCATGAAGGCCACTAGATATTTTTTGTTATGCACTTTGGATTAACTAATGTTCCATCCACTTTTTAAAACCTTATGAACGATGTCTTCCAACCATTCTTATGGTACTCTATCTTAGTCTTCTTTGATGACATGCTGATCTATAGCTTATGCTGGAAAAAATACTTGACTCATCTAGAGATAATATTTTAGAACCTTTAAAAAAATAAATTATTTATCAAATATTCAAAATATACCTTTGGTCAAAGATAGTTAGAGTATTTGGGGCATACTATATCCAAAGAAGACATTGTTGTCTATACCTAGGAGATATCTTGCATGTTCGCGTGGCCTATATTTAAAGATGTCAAAGGATTGCTGGGATTCTTGGGGCTTAATAGTTACTACAAAAAATTTATAAAAATCAACGCTCCATTAACTATGTTGTTAACGAAGAAAATTCTAATTTATTTTTATTAAAAAAAATTATTTTTTCTTGCCGCCAAAGCTGGATTCCTAATAGATGGTCGGGTCATTCATCTTAGCACCAAAGCACCAGCGGTGCTGCCAAAGGGTCGGCAGAAGATCCACCCATCGATCCCTGAGGCACCCAAGGAAGGGGGAGAAGGGGACCGCCGCCATACAGACGACAACTATGGAGGAGTCTGAAGAAATGGCGGATGATGCTTAAGGGCTCTATAATCGGATCGACCATACACCCAAGGAATTAGATTTAATGATGTCCATGGCCAAGAGACGGCAAGGAAAAAATAGATAGGGAGCGATATGTATAAGGTCCAAACCTCTTATAGAGCCAAGAAGGATGGATCCATGGTTAGAGGACAGGGATTTCGATCGCAAAATAGGGTACGGGGGATAAAGGGTTTAAATTAGCCAGCGCAATCACTAGCAAGGATGTCGGTAGCATGAGCCCGACTGGAAGGAGGCAAAGATGGGTGTGGCATTGGCCTAGTTCCATGGCGACAGGGAGGTGCCCTGTCTCTTGGGCTTGGACTAAAGTTGGCAGGGGATGACCTATCCTCCATGAGACTGCCCGGCTGGGGGTGATAGGGCTTGCTACACATGCTGGCAACAATAAGGAACCCTCCAAGGAGGGATAAAGAAGAAAGGCGAGAGGAGAAATGCGCTGTCAAAGGGCCTCTTCCTCGGCTTCATCTAGGTGAGGGAGTAGACTCGGTTGCTCCATGGACTCCCCTGGAGAGAAGAATAGAGGACAATGTTGATCATCCCACCGAGCTTAACGAGGAGGCGCTCTGTTGCTCAAAGGAAAGGGATGCAGCCAAAGTTCGGAGGAGAGGGAGATAGAGGATAAGCGAAGGTGATCTTGGTGGCCACGAAATAGGGGAAGGGAAGATAGAAAGGGAGGATGCTAGCAGTTTCCTGCACTTGGGAATTTGGCGAGAGGATGAAAATTGTAGCCAGATTTGGAAAGGCAAGGCAAGATCGCTGGCAAACAAAGATGGATGGAGGAGGGAGATTCGAAAAGAAAGCAGAGGAAAGTGGGGGATCCTCTGTTTTCCTCTTCCGAATGGGCATTATACGAGAAGTGGGGAGCATGGGCTTGGAGAAAAGGAGTGGACAAGGGCGTACGAAGCACCTTTAGTTTTTAGTAGTTAAACCTAATATATTATTAAATATTCATGAGAACTTGCAAAACGTTAGGGATGGGAAAACATGGATGTCCAAAATTTTATTTTGGATCGCAAGGAAAGCCTATGCTAATATGTGCTCTTAGCCGGTATTTTATTTTATGTCACCTGCAAATCTTAAAAGATATTTTTAGTTTATTGATTAAAGATATATACAGTTTATTGATAAATATCATTTCTTATTTTTAACAAAAAAGAATTTTTAGAAAATAAAGATATATACAGATAATTTATCATAAATGCAGAGCTAAATATCATTCCTTATTTTTATCAAAAAGGCCATTAAGTTTGTGTCACGGATTATATGATTTATATAGTGCATCATTAACTTTTTGCAGCTGGAATCCTACTCTGAAAAGAGCATCCACCGTAACATGTTTCAAACAGGTAATATTCATCAAACTTATTGTAATACATTATAACTAACATCAAATTTGCATATAGGAAAACTAGTTGTGAATTACATGGAACAAGAGCTCTAGACATTTAAATGATTTATAGCACAATGAATTAGAACGAAAATTTCATGATTGAAATGCCAAGCGTCCTGCACTCATCGGTTTTTTTTTTTTTTTTTTTTTGTTTGACAAGGCTGCACTCATGGTTTGGTGGCATATATTTTTAGCTAAAGAAACTGATAGGAGAAGGGCTTGGGGGCTCTGGAACATCTGCATGTCCTTCCGGCATTATGGTTACTCTTTTCATGTCAGGCCTCATGGAGGGTTCTTCATGCACGCACCAGATTGCCACCATCAGAAATCTCTTTAGCCTTCTCGCATCTATAATCACCTCCTCGTCGTTCTCCACCAACTTGTCTAACCTTCCTTCTCTATAGAAATCATAAGCCCAATAGACAAGAATATCTCCGGTAACTGCCTCCGGTTCGATGCTCTTCCTGCAGCAAATGATCTCCAAGAGCATGACACCAAAACTATAAACATCAACCTTCGCTGTGATTGCTGTTCTCCTGAACCATTCTGGGGCAACATAACCCCTGGTCCCCCTTATGCCTGTGCTAGTCCGGGATTGGTTGGTCCTTAGAAGCTTTGCCAATCCGAAATCAGATATCCTTGCTGTAAAGCAGTCGTCCAGAAGCACATTCTGAGGCTTTATGTCGCAATGGATGATCGGGCTGCTGCACTCTTGATGCAGGTATGCCAACCCCCGAGCGATTTCAATTGCTATCCCGGCGCGTTGGTCCCATGTTGGCTTTATGGAACCGAAGAGGAAGTCTGCCAGAGAGCCATTGCTCGTGAACTCATACACAAGAAGGCGATGCACACCCTCGTCGCAGAACCCCAGCAATCTAACGAGATTCTTGTGATTCGTTTGGCCGATTACACTCACCTCAGTTCTGAATTCCTTTTCACCTTGCTGCGCTACCTTGTTAAGCATCTTGACAGCGATGAAGATTTCAGCATCTGACACTAACCTGCCTTTATAAACCGTTCCGAACGATCCATGGCCGAGTTCTTCTTTGAACTTTTCTGTTGCAACTTCCAACTCCCTGTAAGAGAAAGATCGCAGGTGACTGCCTATGATGCTTGCATCTGGCTTTGACTGCTTTTTATGGCCAAAGAAAGAATTGGCCAGGGAAATCACAGGTAGCAAATTCAGCAATGACGAACCTCCCAGAATTATGGATAAGATTACGATCAAAGTATGCTGGTTTTTGGCCCCTCCAGAAGGACCAACTGTGGCTCTCTTGATGAGAGCTTTTCCATCAGTTTGAGGGTCCTCTCTCCCATTTGAAAGTGGCAATTTTTTCTTCCAACAGCTCTCATTTCTATAGATTGCCACGGCACAGAGGCAGTCACCTAAGCAGGCTTGGCCAAAGTCATGCTCGGTTACAGGGCTCAGCACTTCGTAGTCACCCGTCGGCCAGTCCACGTTCATCATGGTCCGAAGATCGGTAAGCTCGCAGGTCAGCATGCCGTCTGGTTTGCACCCCATGTACATATTACTGGGGTCCAGGAGGGAATACCCTGGGGGGCATTCGCAGGTCGGCCGTCCGTCGTCTCTAAGCTTGCACAAGCTATTAAATCCACAGGCGCCACTGCCGATGGACCCTGATACCTGCAAGCAGATGTTGCCTGGGAGATACCACAGGACGCTCCACGACTCTGGCTGGCCACTAGCCCTAGAGTTGGGCTTTGGGTAGTAGTACTGCCTAAGGACTCCATCGGAATCCAGTGTTGCCCGTTGGTAGTAGTCCTCTGTTGAGACCATGCCGCTCGATTGTGTGAGCGGGAGAACGCTTCTATCCATTTGATTCAAGCAGAGGTAGCCCGAGCTATTGAAGATGAGCTGGGTACCAATCCCAGTGGTATTGCTCGACCAGTACGGTTCGTACTGATATCCGGTAGGGACATTCACCGAATAAAATACCAGGTTTCCATCTTTCTGGATTGAAAACTTGAATCTTCCGTGTGAATAGTCGTTCTCTGCGAGACGAGAATAGAGCTGGGTGCCCAGACCCAATACTTGGGAGGGTAGAATCGTGTCGGTGGGGTTGTTAAAGCTCTCCCAGATATAGCTACTGCTTTCGTTGATAAGGACAAAGTTTCCGGTATTGAGCATCGCAGCAGAGGAAACACCTGTTACATTGACCGACCATACAACCCGGCCGTGCTCATCGTAGAGTACGAGTCGTCCGCTACCGGTCAGCTCCACCATCGATCCTCTTGGCACTGGTCTGTTCCTGTTGGCAGACCACACTACAGCTTTATCTGCTACCTTTTTGAACCAGATGCCCAGCAAGAAAAGGTTACTGTCATCTCCGAGTGGAAGGAATCCGAATGCAAAATCACCGGAAGGAGAAACCCATGAATTGTTCGCGTCGTCGAGAGTCGACAGAGATGAGCCCAGGCTGATGCTGTTGTAGTTTTGAGCTGTCATAGAGAGAGGGAGTATCAGCAAGAATCAAGAGATCAGAAGCACAAACAAAAGTGAATATAAGCAAACAGTTTGTTTTGAGAAGAAAAAGGCGGTTATGTGAGCATGCCGTTAATCTAGATTAAATTCATTTGTGGCTTCTTCGAGCTCACGGTATGTAAAGAGAGTAGAGGTCCAGCCCTACCACGCTCAAGCGGGGCAGAAGCTTCTCCTTGCTGCGTTATAATTTACAAAAAGCAGAGCTTCCTATCCGCGATGAGGACATAATTTACAAAAGGCAGCGCTTCCTATCAGTGATCCAACCAGAACCTTTCTTACTCTGTATCTAGAGCGGGACAGGGAGGATGCGGAATTACTACCTTTGGGTACTTTGATAAAAGCCCTTCTCTGAACATAACTGCCCGCCTTCCCATTGGAAAGGGGGAGTTTCTTCTTCCAACAATCGCCGTTGTTTTGATAATATATAGGCAACTGCACAGAAGCAGTCGCTTTAAGCATTCACCTTTACATCGGTCCTCATCTACGGGCCTGTAGTGGTCGTAATCAGATAAAGGCCAGTCGACGTCGATGATCAGCGAGAAATCATACAGCGACTCTATCTCCTTCTCATCTGCGTCGCAGCTCTGGGCAGCAAAATTCGGTTGACACCCTTTGTACTTCCAGTCTGGATCCAAAAAGGAATACTGGGGGGGGCACTCACAATCCACGCGCATATTGCTATCCAATTTGCAGTAGCTATTGAACCCACAAGCACCACTCCCGGTACTCCTCGAGCACCGCTTGACATATGTCTGGAGGCTGGAAATCCACAGTCGTCCAGCCCTCGTTCCGGCTCCCATTCCTTATCCCGATCTTTGGATTGGACGTACTGCCTGAAGACCCCATCAGAGTCCAACGTAGCCCTGAGGTAGAATTCTCTCATTGGATCCATTCTCCAGGATGTTAAATTCCACTGAGTGCCGTTATTTAGGGCCAAATAAATGGTACCCTGCTCGTCGAACGAACACGAGCTTTGTTCCATTTCCAACAGTGTCGCTGGCCCAGTAACTATCGTATTCAAGTCCAGACGGAACGGCCACGGGATAAAACACTAGATTACCGTCGGATTGGACGCTGAGCTTGAACCTTCCACTGGAGTAATCCGTGTGCCATCATCCGTGATCGCAGTTCGGTGCCCTGATCCAATACTTGGGAGGGCAAGATGGTGTCACTGGGATTGGCAAAGCTCTGCCAGCTAACGGAGGCGTCAGCGCTCGCAAGCACGAAGTTCCCGGTATCGAGCATGGAAGCATAGGTGGCATTGCTGGTGCCAGCGTTCCACACCTCCTGGCCGTCGTGGTCTCTGAGCGAGAGGCCCCCGCCGGAGGTCAGCTCCACTACGGCTCCGTCTTGCACCGGTTGGTCTCCGTTCGCGTACCAAACTACGGTTCTGTTTGCTGTTTTCACGAACCAGATGGCAAGCAGGAAGAAGCTGCTATTGGTTTCGAGGGGATAAAATCCGAAGGCGAACTCGCCGGAGGGCGAGAGCCACGAGCTGTTTTCGCCAAGGGTAGTCAGGGAGGAGCCCAAGTTTCTGTTGTGGTAAGCCAAAGCATATGAAGGGATTATTAAAGCTAGTAGCAGGAGGAGAGGTTGCAGGAGATGCTGGAATAGAGAAAAGTGTGCCATACCAGCGAGCGGGATTAGCCTGAGGGGGGAGGCTATTGAGACTGTAGGCAAAACCGTCACAGTGCTTTACCGTATTAATATAAATAAAAAAATTTATTTACATAAATAATATAAATTTTAATTTTTTTATTAAAATAATATAAAAAAGAGAAATGCTCAAATGATATTTTTTTTAGCAAAAAATATCATTTACAGTAGCATTTTTGCTTAGTCAGCTGCTCATACGTGGTCTAAGGTGGATAGATAAGACAGTAAAAAAAAAAAAAAATTAAAAGCATCATTTGGAACAGCGCTTGTTGGAGATAAACCCATTCCTGTCAAAGTTTAGCTTGGTGTCTTCAGAACGAACTCCTTCCAAACTTCTTTTTTAGTCGGACTTCTCCGCCAGTCGAGCTCCTCCCAGACTTCTCCTTCAGTCGAACTTCTCTGCCAATCAAACTCCTCCCAGACTTCTCCTACAGCCGAACTCCTTTCGAATTTCTTCTTCAGCCGAACCTCTCTACAGGATGGATCTTCTTCCGAACTTCTCTTTCAGTCGAGCTTCTCTATAGATTGGATCTCCTCCCAAACTCCTCCAGTCATAGGCCTTCCACACTCTTTGTAGCTAGATTCCACCTATCGACGAGAGGAATTCCTTTCGGTCGAGCTCCCTACGGTCACCCGGAAGGACCTCATTATCTACGCAAGTCTAGCTTTCAATACAATACAAGTCGACCTACATGCAGATGACCCTAAAGCGGACCAAACTTCTCTGGATCCATCGTGACTCGGAGCTCTTCACCACCAGTGCAACTCCATCCAAACTTTGACCATTAATCCCCAACGGACATCACTCTCAACTGGCAAGTCGCAACAACGGACACTACTCTTCAAAACAAACTTCATGTGGCCTGAACGGTCCACTACCAGATGATTATAACTGTCACTATCAGTTTGTTATGAGCTCCACCTATATAAGAGATCCTTCAAATACACTCTCTTCTTGAAGCTCTCATTCTTCTTTTAAAAACTCTTCTAAAATTTTTCTGAGCACTTCATTTTTGTTGGCCGAAAGAGCTGACTTGATCATCGGAGAATTTTGTCAGAGCCACCACCTCCAACTCCGAATGAGACTTATTTTGTAGGTCACCGATGGCGACCGCATCTTCTTCGACTTCAGTCTTGATTTCAGTGACAACCAAATTTTGCACCAACAGAATTGGCGCTAAAGGAAGCCCCTGAGCTCTTATTCTAAAAGAAGTGCTCAGTCGATCCTATGAGCTTTCTCCTTCAAGAGTCATCTCCATTCTCTCTCTCGACCTTAAAATGCCTCCAAAGAAGATGACCACTCGAAGATCCACCATCTCTGTTGTCAGATCTGAGCCAAATTCACCTACTTCATAGGCATCGTAACCTCCTCCACCGACAATAATGGTGGATCTAGAGCAGTTCAACTTGTTGATCCAGTATGTTAGAGACCTCACCGAAGCAGTGCAGGCCATGCAACAGTAACAACCACCGGCATCAGTTTTGCTAGAGAGAGCTTCATTAGAATATCAAGATCTGGTGCTGAGATGGCTTGCCTGGGCTAGTCATCAGGTAACCCTCGAAAATGGGAAGCGTAGGGCAGAGAGTCCTTGTTCAGACCATAACTCTATCCCCGAAAGGTTCTTGCCACTGTTCAGCCAGAGGAACCTTAAGATTCATGATCGAGAAGATCTCAATCAGAAACTTCAAGAAATGAACCAGCGAATTGAGAAGCTCTGCCATGTTGCTCCTACTCAAATCGATGACATCTACACCAACCCTCCTTTCTCTCTCCAAATAATGTAGGAGCCCATCCGGTCGAACTTCAGGCTTCCTTAGTTTGAAAGCTACGTTGGGACCTCAGATCTGGTGGACCATCTTGAGGCCTTTCGGATCATGATGCTGCTCCATGGCGCATCAGATGCTATTCTATGCCAAGCTTTTTCCTCAACTTTGAAGGGAGCAGCAAAGAATTAGTACTCGAGCCTTAAATGAATCATCAGTTTACGGCTCATTTCGTCAGCAGCTGACATCCAAGGTGAGGTTCGGACTCCCTCATCAACATCAAGTAGAAGAAAAAAAAATCTATTCGAGCTTACGTCAGTCGCTTCAACGCTGCTGCCCTGAAGATCTGTAACTTGGACCAGTCCATTGCAATGGCCACACTGAAGGGCGGTCTCCAGAAGAATGATCTATTTTTCTTCTTGGAGAAGTACCCCAAGAACTTCGCTGACATTCTAGCTTGGGCAGAAGGTTATGCCCGAGCTAAGAAAGCCTTCAAGCTAAAGGATGATGAGACCGCAGGAGAATGGCAGACGGACGACTCTAACAAGCCTACAATTGTGGAGGTCAACTAAAGTTTGGCTGCATTCTAGAACTTCTCCAGAATGCAGACGGGCCTGAAGTCCTCCCCAAGCTTGTTGACCAAGAAGAAGCTCCCCTTCCAGAAGATTCAACAACTACACTCCTTTGAATGCTTCAAAAATCCAAGTCTTGATGGAAATTAAGAATCAGCTACCAAGATCAGAAGAATTACGATCGAAGTAAGTATTGTGTGTATCATCGTGATCATGATCACAATATTGAGGAATGTTTTCAGGTTCAGGACGAAATTGAAGAATTGGTCAGGCAGGGTTGTTTGGACCTGGGGCTCTTCTGCAATCGGAGGAGACCTAAGGGAAGGATCTCAAGAAAATCAATCCCTGCATGGAAGCATTAACACCATGGTCAGAGAACTTTGGCAAGAAAAGATATAGAGGAGCAACACAATGTCAACATTGAAATTTTGAGAACTTACAATGTAGGGCTACTGGTATAGGAGATAAGATCTCCTTCAACTTCAATAGGAGATAAGATCTCTCCTGAGCTTTAACCTCAATCGGAGATAAGATCTCCTTCAACTTCAATAGGAGATAAGATTTTCTTCGAGCTTCAACTTCAATAGGAGATAAGATCTCCTTCAACCTCAATAAGAGATAAGATCTCCCCCGAGCTTCAACTTTAATAGGAGATAAGATCTCCCCTAAGCTTCAACCTCAATGGGAGATAAGATCTCCTTCAACCTCAATAGGAAATAAGATATCCTTCAACTTCAACAGGAGATAAGATCTCTTTCGAGTTTCAACCTCAATAGGAGATAAGATCTTCTTCAACTTCAACAGGAGATAAGATCTCTCCCGAGCTTCAACCTCAAATAGGAGATAAGATCTCCTTCAACTTCAACGGAAGATAAGTTCTTCCTCGAGCTTCAACCTCAATAGGAGATAAGATCTCCTTCAACCTCAACAGGAGATAAGATCTCCTCCGAGCTTCAACCTCAATAGGAGAAAAGATCTTCTTTAACCTCAACAGGAGATAAGATCTCCTTCAACTTCAACAGGAGATAAGATCTCCCCCGAACTTCAATATCAATAGAAGATAAGATCTCATTCAATCTCAATAGGAGATAAAATCTTCTTCAACTTCAACAGGAGATAATATCTCCTCCGAGCTTCAACTTCAATAGAAGATAAGATCTCCTTCAACCTCAATAGGAGATAAGATCTTCTTCAACTTCAATAGGAGATAAGATCTTCCCCAAGCTTCAACCTCAATAAGAGATAAGATTTCCTCAATCTCATCTAAAGAGAAAATCTCTCTCAAGTCTCAACAAGAGATAGAATCTTCTCCAAACTCTAATAAAAGGTGAAGTCTTCCTCAAACTCGAAAGAAGAAGAACAGAGCGCTCGGAGGTAGTGAAGAATGAAGGAAGGAGAGGGGAGACGCAGGCAAAAATGAGAAGTTGGAGGGAAGGAGAAGGATTTCAAATAGCTGGAGAAATCAGAGATGGTTATGATTGCAGACCTCCTCTAGCCAATTCCAACCTACCGTGTGTCCAGTTTGTCAAAAAATTATCTTTTCAAATTATTTCGTATTTAAGAAGCTTCGGCGCCAGCGCAATAAATGTCAAGACTCTCCAGCTAATGAGTGCAGAGCCTAGAAAAGAATTTCAATAGTCGCCTTTTTTGTACTTCCTTTCTTCCTTTGAATTTCGAACTTGAGAGTAGGAGGACTATTATTAGGGATAAACCTGCTCCTACCGAAGTTTAGTTTGGTCTCTTATCTCAGGATGAACTTCTTCAAGATGAACTCTTTTCGAACTTCTTCGTCAATCGAACTCCTTCCGGACTTCTCCTATAGCCGGGCCTCTCTGTAGGATGGATCTCCTTACGGACTTCTCCTTCAGTCAGGCTTCTCTATAAATTGGATCTCCTCCTGAACTCCTCTAATCACAGGCCTTTCACACTTTTTGTAGCCAGATTTCGCCAATCGATGAGAGGAATTCCTTTCGATCGAGCTCCCTATGGTCATCCGGAAGGATCTCATTATCTACACAAGTCCGGCTCTCAATACAATACAAGCTGACCTACATGCAGGCGACCCTAAAGAAACCCAAACTTCTCTAGAACTATCGTGACTTGGAGCTCTTCACCACCAGCACAACTCCATCTGAACTTCGACCATTAATCCCCAACGGGCATCACTTTCGACTGGCAAATCACGACAACGGATACTACTCTTCGTAACAAACTCCATGTGGCCTGAACGGTCCACTACCAAATGATTATGACTATCACCATCAATTTGTTATGGGCTCTATCTATATAAGAGACCCTCCAGATATGCTCTCTTCTTGAAGCTCTCATTCTTCTTCTAAAAATTCTGCTAAAATTTTTTTGAGCACTCCATTTCTATTGATCGAAAGAGCTGATTTGATCATCGGAGGGTCTTGCCGGAGCCACCATCCCCAACTTCAGACGAGACTTATTTTGTAGGTCACCGACAGCGAACTCATTTTCTTCGACTTTAGTCTCGATTTTGACGATAATCAGATTTCGCACCAACAATGCTTTTAAAAATGCCATTTAGAATGGCACTTTTAAAAATGTAATTTTAGATGGCACTTTTTTTTCTTTCTTTTATTATATTTTTTTGGGATTTTTGTGGCTGGGCCATGTGAGGTAGGGGGTGCGGGTTGGTGTGGGTGCGGGCATACTCGGAGCGGGTTGGCATTGGGGCTGATGGGTGGAGGGGGCCGGCATTACAGGAGGTGGGGGGGAGGGGTGGTGGGGTGGTGGGGGCAGAGAGGAGGGAGGGAGGTGGAGGCACGGGGCATGGGGGGACGGGCGGGGACCTGCCCGATCGGAGGTTGGGGGGTGCAGGTTGGCATGGAGGCCGGTAGGCGGAGGGGGCCGGCATATCCGATGGTGGGGGGAGGGAGGGGGGCGGGGGGTTGGTGGGGGTGGAGAGGAGGAGGGAGGGGGAGTGCGGGGGGACGTCGGGGACTCGCGGTTGAAGGTTGGGGTGGGGCGGTATACGGAGGGGGAGTAGGGTGTGGGGGATGGGCGGAGAGTCAGAGGGACGACTGCAAGGAGGTTGCAGTAGTGGGCAGAGAGGGCCGGAGGGCCGACAGGAGCGGAGATGGAGGGGAAAGAGGGGCTCATTGACCGACGGGGAGGGGGGGGAGGGCATTTTTTTCTTTTCTTTTTTTTTATTTTTTTTTGGCTTGAAGTGGAGGGAAAGGGAGGAGGAGGAAGTTTTTCCTCTCTCTTTAAAAAATACTTAAAAATAAAAAATAAATAAAAAATAAAAAATAAATAAAATAATAAAATAAAATATTTAAAAATAATTAATTAAGTTTTTAAAATAATGATAAAATATTATTTAAAAAAATAAATTTAAAAAAAATATGGATGGGCATTGGAAGGAGTGGCGATTGCAAAGCCACGAGTGGAATGGAGGGAGGTGTGGATATTCGGAAGAACTCATAATAATAAATTTATTTAAAATAATAATAATAAATTATTTTAAAAAAATAATTTAGAAAAAATATTTAAGATCTGAGAACTCATCCGGCTCTCGAGGTGCACTCCTCGATGGAGTTGGAGGATGCTTATTTTTTAAATTTATTTTTTAAAATTAATAATAATAATAATTATTATTATTATTTGGATTTCTTCCTCCTCTCTCCGCGCTCCTCAATGCCCATCCACATTATTTTTTAAAATTATTTTTTTAAAAATAATATTTTATCATTATTTTAAAAATCTAATTAAATATTTTTAAATATTTTATTTTATTTTATTTATTTAATTTTTTATTTTTTTATTTTTAAGAATTTTTAAAACATTGCTTCCCATCCTCCCGACGTCAGCCAAAAAAAAAAAA
>QRFJ01003358.1:168411-356324 GCA_006176705.1 Cocos nucifera | reverse complement strand
TTCTCATCGAGCTTGATCTGCTTTCAATGCCGCTATCTTGAATAAATGATTTTTCAAGAAAGATGGCATGTCGACTCACAATCACATTGTGATCTTCTCGAATGTAGAAATAATATCCTAATGACTCTTTAGGATATCCTATGAATCGAGCTCTAAAGGACCTAAAGTCTAACTTGTCCGCTTGTTGTCTTTTGACATGAGCCGGACAACCCCAAATTTTGAGATGACTCAGACTTGATTTCTTACCATGCTATATCTCATACGGTGTGGTAGGAACGATTTTAGAAGGAACCCTATTCAGTAAGTATATTGCAGTTAACAAACAGTATCTCCAAAGAAAATTAGGAAGGTTTATGAAGCTCATCATGGATCGGACCATATCTAATAGGGTCCGATTCCTCCATTCTGAAACTCCATTGAGTTGAGGTATTCCTGGTGGAGCCCATTGAGAGACTATGCCATTTTCTTTGAGATAGTCCAGGAATTCTCGACTAAGGTATTCACCTTCAATCTGATCGAAGAGCCTTAATGAATTTTCTAATTTGCTTTTGTACTTTATATCCGAATTCTTTGAACTTTTCAAATACTTCAAACTTATGTCTCATAAGATACACATACCCATACCTAGATAAATCATCGGTAAAGGTTATGAAGTAGACAAAATTGCCTCTAGTCGGTACATTGAATGGGCTGCATACATCTATATGTACTAGGGCAAGAAGATCTATGGCCCTTTCCCCATGTCCTACAAAAGGGAGCTTAGTCATTTTACCATGAAGACAGGATTCATAAATTGGATATGACTCAAAAGTCAACGGACTCAATAGCCCAGTTTTTTCCAATTTGTTAACCCTATCTCCTGCGATATGACCTAATCTTAGGTGCCATAGATATCTATCATTAGAACTATCCCTAGGGCATTTTGATTTTATGGCATTCACATTTTGCTCAAAGTTAAAAATAGATTCATCAACATGTAACTGATAAAGATCGTTAATAAAGAAACCATTTGCAATTTTATTTCTTTCATAGAGAATGTTACAATGGTCCTTAATAAAATTAATTACATAGCCTTCTAATACAAGGCAAGAAACAAAAATCAAATTTCTGCTTACTGCAGGCACATAATAACAATCTTTTAATACTAAGTCTAAACCAGATGGTAGTCAAAGAGGATATATTCCCATGGCCACGACAGCAACTCTTGCTCCATTTTTGATACATAGGATCATCTCACCATCCCTCAGCCTCCTGCTATCCTCATGATGCAAAAAGCTATAATGGCGCAAGATAGAGTGGAATCCTTTTTACAATTTAACCTGGAAGACAAGGTTGATTTGAAAGGTGGGTGAATAATATGGTTCTTAAGCTCAAAGTAAGATCTTATACCAACACTAAAATATATTTTAAACTTTATTTTAGTTTTCATTTTTATGATAAGGCCATTTTCATACCAACCAAGTAGTTATTCCGCGTATATGAATGTTGGTGCAGAAAATGGATGGTCGTTGGAGTGCCCTAAAGGTAGAGGAAGAAGAAGGGATCTCGCCAAAGGAACCTATAAAATGAAGTTCTGGCCGAAGGTGGGTGGCTCTAGCATGGATCCTCTGACGGTCAAGTTAGTTTCCTAGCCAACAAGAATGAAGTACATAGGAGATTAGAATGGAGAAGAGAGCTTAAGAAAGAAGACGTACCTAGAGGATCTCTTTTATAGACAAAGCTTATAAGAAATAGATAGTGACAGCCATAATAGAATGTCAGTAGACTGTTTGGGCCACTTGGAGTTTGTTACAAAGAGTGGATCGTTGTTTGTCACAACTTGCTGGTGGTTGAAAATTATTTGTTGAAGTTCAGACAAAAGGTCGGATGCCTCCGAGCTGGGCCATTGGCCATTTCTGTTGAAATCAAGCTATCAGAGCTTAGGATCAGGTGGGTGGGGCTTGAAGATTGGACTTTAGGTTGAGAATGATGGATTTGTATATCAAGTTCTAGGTTTGAACTTAGGCATAACTGTTTTAGTTACTTTTGGAAGGTCGACCACCTTCAAGGTCGGCTAAGGATAGGCACTAATACATTGGCCTGGAAAGCTTGAGGTTAGAAAGGAATAACAAGTTTGTCAATTGAGACTACAGCAAAAATGCTTTAGTTACATTGATGAAGTTCAGCTAATATTCAAGGTCATCCTAAAGTTGGGATCGGATGGTGTCGAGGTTCAATGTTGGTGGAGAATTCTATGGCTTATCTCAAATTGAAGATCGGAACCAAGCAAGCGACAAATTTCTTTTGCCGGCCTAAGTTCATCCGGCCATGGTTCATAGTGTAGTATTGGCAAGATCTACAGCTATCAGGAGAGAGTTGGAAGGTTGGAGCAAAGGAGATTGGTTGACATGTAAGATAAGATACTAGCTCAAATTCATCTGGCCGAAGTCTATGGTGTTGTCATGAGAAGATCTATTGCCATCAAGGCTGGGTCGAGGGGTCAGAATAAAAGAGGTCGACTGGTGCACAAAATCAGATATTGATAATAATTACTGTCATTTCTAGAATTGGCAAATCTTGAGTGAAGCTCTGCGCTTAATCATATTTGGAGGCCGATCTTCATGAGCTCGTCTGGACCAAGGGGTCGATATAATTGAACCTTGGACTTGGAGGTCACGACCTCAGATGACATTGTACCAAGATCGAACTTTATCAAACTTCGGCGAGAGCCATTTTACCCCCAACACTTGTTTTCCTACTTCCGAGTTCAAAGTTTGGATGATGGGAGTACCAATGCCTACGGTCGCCAAAGTCCCATTCTAATTTCCCTCTTTGGGAGATGAAACATTTTGGCTTATTCAGATTCAATGTAGAAGTTTCTTTATAGCCGAATGGCTCGAAATAACCTCAGTTTTTGAAATTTCTTCCAACACGGAGCTCAGTCGTATGGTGCCATAATGATTTTGTCAGACGTCTGCCACTGCAATAATTGGAATGACATGCGGAGGGTTGGGATTCGGCATAGATGATCTATAATCATAACTGCCTCAACTCACTATCTCCTATTTAAACCTCTTCTCTCTTCTTTCTAGTCTAAGTCCCTTTCTTCTCTGTTTCTTCGCCTTCCATCATCAAGTTTTTTCTAATTTTTTTATCCAAAATGACCTCCATTCCTAAGATGTTAGGGATGTAGTTCATCTGACCTTCATTCCTAAGATCATTGCTTGCATCCTCTCTACTGAAGATCTTTCCCTTATCCGAATTTGGTATAGGGTTCCTTTTGAGTACGAGCTTTAACTATCTGAAATAAGAGAGCCAAGCTTGTGCTCCCCCTCTAGTTTGATTTTGCTTGTATACAGAGGCCCTCTGGATTGGGCCCAGACTGCTCATTCCTTCCTTTATCATTGAGCTCTTCTATTTCCTTAATATATCTTACTCTTCAGCCATGCCGAATTCATTCTGCTTCATCATAGGGTTCCCTGTACTCTGTTTTGTAGCCGAAGTCCCTAAAACTTTTCTATTTCATACCTTCTTCACCTTTAAGCATCACCCTTCTGCTAAATACTGGTAGTACATCTCACCCTAGTTTAGCTAGAAGGGATTGCTTAAAAGTATCCCTTCATCCATCCATAATTCGAAGAGAAAGCAGTTTTTCGTATCCGCACCTTTACTTAAGCTAAGGCTCCCTCCTTAGGGCCAACTTAGAAATTCTGTTCGTAGGGCTCCAGGGTTAGAACAGAAAGATCTTGACTCTACTAACATTCTTAAAAATTAAGAAACCCTTTACTTAAAGGAAAATCTAGATTTTTCGGATCAGATTTGTTCAGATCTGATTGGATCGAGAGGCATATTTCAAAAACTTTCTATTAGATCCTAATCAAATCTAACACTTTTCAAATATGATTTATAATCTGATAATTAAAAAAATAAAACTAAATTAATTTTACCTTGATTTTGGGTAATTTGGTTATCCGTTGATGATCCTACCGAAGCCCTGAGGTTCTGGATCTAGCCACGCAAGTGCCTGGCCTCTACCGGTATCCACTCGGGCTGGATCTAGAGATTTTCTCCTTCTCTTTCTTTTCTTCAAAAATTAGATATGGATCTAATTTGAAGGATCTTCAAAACTTCTTCTAAAGATCACCCGTCGTCTCTGTAGCAGTGCTGCCTTCTTCCTTTTTCGTCAGCCTTTTCTTGCTGACTCGCACTAATCCGAAGACCCAACTTTCTTGGACATGGAGAGAAGAGAAAGGGCCATATGGTGCCATGGAGAAGGGAGAGGGATAGCCTTGGGGCATGGGCTAAGAGGAACTCTATTAAAAAGTGGGCGCAGACAGGGTCTATTTATAGACTTTGTTGTGCCATGCAGTGCTACGTCACCCCGATGAATCACATTGCTTCGTTCAATCAGATTTAAATCTGATTGATGGGATGACATCATCTGATCCAATCAGATGAGAGACCCACAAATCCTAAGGTGGCACCTAAGACTGGTCAAAGTCTATAGGTGAGGGTCACCTAGTTTGAATCCAAGAAGCAACCTGGAGTCCAATCCGCATGGGACTCCAGCGTCCCTATCCATGGGCGCATGCCACCATCCTAGGCGTGCGCCCCTATTTTATTCAATTTTCAAAGTGGGGACAAGCCCCTATCTACTCTCTAATAAGTGCATGACACATGGGCAGATGTCCAAGGGTCAAAGGTTATCGTTTGACGAAGTCAAAGCACAAGAATTAGTAGGTAACGAAAAATGGCAAGTGTTGTCTTAAATTTATCTCATAAATTAAGACAACCTTTTTTTAACTTGGACAAACTTCAGTCAGATCAGATAAAGGTACCTGAGTGAGCATAAACTCATTTGGCTCAGTCGAGACAACTTTTAATGATAAGAAAAAGGAGAACGTTAGGCTCAATCGTGTGCTAGCATGATTTTCTTGAACCTAATTGAATCTTATTCAAATCAACTGAACTAGGTTAGTCCAATTGATGATATCTAGATCCAAACCCTTATTTGTGTAATCCAGTTAGGTTCAATTCTGTATGATAATGGGACATGTCATGATCTCCATCATCGACATCATCAAAACTTCTTTCGATGAATCAAAACTCTTCTGATTCAGACAACTTAGAATGATCGATCATCTAAATCATTCTAGTTGCTCCCAAAATCCACTAGTGACACCTAGCAGTATATGGTGGCAACCCATCAAAACTAAAAATGAACCTCTCGGTGCAGCTACTTGTGTGATTAAGTTCTTCTATCTTGAGCCCCGATCAGATTAGGGTTAAGGTGAACTCATCAAACCCTAATTTCTATCATATGATTTAATCATTTGATTCAAGTCCAATGTGAAAACCTTAATAGAAACTCTTTCTATTATTTCACATTCTACCATGGCCATGGGCTTATGGACTTGATTCTCATGATCATCATAGGGCTGCTCCTCATCCACCGAGGTAGATAGATTCCATCTTGGTGCAATCCAATTCCTACAATGAACATGCTATAGCCAACATACACCTCAGGATTCCGAATGGCTAGGAGACCGAGTCATGGTGTAGTCAAACTATAACACCCTCAAGGTGAACTGTCCGATGCACCTCAAGGTCAAAGAACCAGACACACCACTACAGCATCGAGTCAGTCATCGACGAGAAGGTAGACTTCCTTATGACTACTCGAGGTGGTCACGCTCAGTGCCCTCGTTCTCTAACGAGTACCTATACTCTCGCTTCGGTGTCTCTACACCATAGACTCAAGACTCATCTACTATAAAGAAGCGATTGTACACTAACCTTTTGGATCAATCACCATCCTCATGATGATCCTACGGTCAGGAGCATTTTATGAGTTAATAATGAAAATTCTTGTCTTAAATTTTCAACTCTTGAAAATAAGAATTATCATTACCATTAACTCAAGGGATGTATCACAGACACTAAATACACATATATGATAGAAAATAATCCATTTTATTATTTATAGTTAAAATTATATTTTGCCCCTAGAAGTATATTACAAGTGTCTGCCAATTCTGGCTTCTAGGGCACACATATCTAACAAACTCCCACTTGACCTAAAGCCAATTGGCTATAAATCTAAGTCCCATCTTCTCAAGGTGGGCTTCGATCTTCTGCTGCCCCAACGACTTTATAAGCGAATCCATCGCATTGTCTGTGGAGTCGACTCTCTTGACCTCGACGTAATCCTTCTCGAGGTAATCATGGATGAGGAGGTATCATCGCTCGATATGCTTGGATTTCTGATGAGACCTTGGCTCCTTAGCAAGGGCTATGGCACCATTATTGTCGCAGTACAAAGGAATGGCACCTAATGGTATCACTCCGATCTCTGTGGCAAACTTCTTATACCAAAATGCCTCCTTTGCAGCTTCTGACGCAGAGATGTATTCTGCTTCCATGGTGGAATCTGCTATCACTGTCTACTTGGAACTTTTCCAACGGACAACTCCATCATTGCACAAAAATAGACTTCTAGATGTTGACTTTCGATCATCTACATCAGACATAAAGTCTGAGTCTGTATACCCCTGGACTTGGAGTTCTCCATTGCTAAAGACCAACAACATATCCTTAGTTCTTTTCAAGTACTTAAGGATATATTTCATAGAAGTCCAGTGTTCTTCACCTGGATTCGACTGATATCTGCTCGTGACACTCACAGCATGGGCTATATCAGGTCGTGTACATAACATGGCATACATGAGGCTCTCCTATTGCTGAAGCATAAGGGATCTTGCTCATGCATTCTATTTCCTCAAGTGTGCTAGGGCACATCTTCTTAGAAAGATGAATGCCATGCCTGAAGGGTACTAATCCTCTCTTAGAGTTTTTCATACTAAACCTCTTTAGTATTTTCTCTATGTACTTCTTCTGTGAAAGTCCTAGCATCCTATTCGGTCTATCTCTATAAACCTTGAATTCCTAGAATAAAGGATGCTTCTCCTAGGTCTTTCATGGAGAATTCTTTAGATAACCACATTTTAACTGTGGTCAACATGGAAATATCATTCCCAATAAGGAGGATGTCATCCACGTACAATACGAGGAAGACAACAGCGCTCCCACTGACCTTTTTGAAGACACATGGTTCCTCCTCATTTTTGATGAAATCAAACATTTTGATCACATCATTAAAATGAGTATTCCAGCTCCGAGATGCTTGCTTAAGTCCATATATGGACCTTTGCAGCTTGCATACTTTGTGATCATCATCACTGGATGTGAAACCTAAGCGGCTGTTCCATATAGATATCTTCCTCAAGATATCCATTTAAGAATGCCATTTTCATGTCCATTTGCCATATTTCATAATCGAAATAGGCTGCAATAGCAAGCAATGTGCGGATGGATTTTAGCATAGCTACTGGTCAAAAAGGTATCCTGATAGTCAATGCCTTCGCATTGACTATAATCCTTTTGCCACTAATCTAGCCTTGAATGTCTCCACATTCCCATCTGCACCAATCTTTCTCTTGTAAGATCCATTTACACCCAATAGGTACTATACCTTCTGGTGGATCTACCAAGGTCCAGACTTGGTTTGAGTGCATCGAGTCAATTTCTGACTTCATTGCCTCTAACCATTTCTCGAAGTCGATATCTGATATCGCCTCGTTATAGATTTTGAGGATCATCACCATGAATCCCATTACCTACGAGGAACATTTCCTCAACATCCTCTGAAATAGTACCTAAGTACCTCTTCAGGGGGATGGGAAACCCTTTCCGATCTACGAGGTGGAGGAGGTAGTGTATGGATTGGCTTAACCTGATTTGGTTCCATTTGGTCCTTAGCTCGTTGCTCTTGTGAGACTTTCTCATCGAGCTTGATCTGCTTTCCAATGCCGCTATCTTGAATAAACTATTTTTCAAGAAAGATGGCATGTCGACTCACAATCATATTGTGATCTTCTAGAATGTAGAAATAATATCCTAATGACTCTTTAGGATATCCTATGAATCGAGCTCTAAAGGACCTAAAGTCTAACTTGTCCGCTTGTTGTCTTTTGACATGAGTCGGACAATCCCAAATTCTGAGATGACTCAGACTTGGTTTCTTACCATGCCATATCTCATACGGTGTGGTAGGAATAGTTTTAGAAGGAACCCTATTCAGTAAGTATGTTACAGTTAACAAACAGTTTTCCTAAAGAAAATCAGGGAGGTCTGTGAAGCTCATCATGGATCGAACCATATCTAATAGGGTCCGATTCCTCTATTCTGAAACTCCGTTGAGTTGAGGTGTTCCTAGGTGGAGTCCATTGAGAGACTATGCCATTTTTCTTGAGATAGTCCAGGAATTTTCGACTAAGGTATTCACCTCCTCGATCTGATCGAAGAACCTTAATGGGTTTTCTAGTTTGCTTTTCTACTTCATGTCTGAATTCTTTGAACTTTTCAAAAGCTTCAGACTTGTGTCTCATAAGATACACATACCAATACCTAGATGAATCATCGGTAAAGGTTATGAAGTAGACAAGGTTGCCTCTAGCCGGCACATCAAATGGGCCGCACACATCTGTATGTACTAGGGCAAGAAGATCCGTGGCCCTTTCCCCATGTCCTGCAAAAGGGAGTTTAGTCATTTTGCCATGAAGATAGGATTCACAAATTGGATATGACTCAAGAAGTCAACGGACTCAATAGCCCAGTTTTCTCCAATTTGTTAACCCTATCTTCTGCTATATGACCTAATCTTAGGTGCCATAGATATCTATCATTAGGACTATCCCTAGGACGTTTTGATTTTATGGCATTCACATTTTGCTCGAAATTAAAAATAGATACATCAACATGTAACTGGTAAAGATCGTTAATAAGAAAACCACTTGCAATTTTATTTCTTTCATAAAGAATGTTACAATGGTCCTTAAGAAAACTAATTACATAGCCTTCTAATGCAAGGCAAGAAACAAAAATCAAATTCCTGCTTGCTGTAGGTACATAATAACAGTCTTTTAATACTAAGTCTAAACCAGATGGTAGTCGAAGAGGGTATGTTACCACGACCATGGCAGCAATTCTTGCTCCATTTTCGACGTGCAGGATCATCTCACCATCCCTCAACCTCCTGCTATCCTCAAGACCCTGTATAGAAGTGCATAAGTGAGCCCTAGAACCAGAGTCAAGTACCTAACTGGATGCAGAAAAAACCATAATGTTAGACTCAATAATAAGCATACCTCTAGAAGGACCTATCTCCTTCTTCTTTAGGGTGGCCAGGTATGTAGTACAATTCTGCTTTCAGTGGCCATCATTGTTGCAATAGAAATACTTTTCTTTGTCAGTAGCTTTCTTTTTCAACTCTGCCTTTTTCTTCTTTCCTCCTTCCATCTTCTGCTTTTTCACAGACTTCTTCTTCTTTTCAAAAGACTTTCTCTTGGAAAAAGTCCGTTCCATAGCAAGTACTTAGCCTTTAGAACCTTTTAGGAAAAGCTCAGCGATAACCAGCATGTTCATAAGTTCGGCCAAGAAATTTTGAAGTTTATGCATATGGTAGTTCATGATGAACTGCCCATATGCATTAGTCAAGGATTGCAGAATTATATCATTCTGCAAATCCAAGTCCAACATCACTCCGAGCTTCTCAAGCTCTTCCAAGTTCTTGATCATCATCAGACAATGATCTTGGACTGACTGCCCATCACGCATCTTAGCCTTGAATAGTCGTTTAGTGACTTGATACTTGGCTGCATGACTCTGTTCACCAAACATCTCCTGTAGGTGAGCCAACATTTGGCAAGCAGTTTTGATATCTTCATGTTGGCACTGAAGCTCATCAGACATCGAGCCCAACATATAGTATCTGGCCTTATTATCTTTGTTAGTCCACTTATCCAAAGATGCTCTCTGTTCAGTGGATGGATGAGCTGGTAAGGTGGGAGGGTCCTGATCCAATACATGAGTTAACTTCTCAGAACCCAAAATGATTTTGAAGTTCTGGAGCCAATCCTTATAATTTGGTTCAGTCAGTTTATGGGTGTCTAGAATTCGTGCTAGTGGGTTGGATGCAGACAACTTCCTGTAGAGAGTCAAAATTTTTGGTTAGATATTGTAATTAAGACTTAACCAATTTGTTTAGAAATTTTATTTAAAAATAAATTAGCTCTTACTATTTTTTGGATCTCTACACTCCCTCTATAGAGATGCAAAAATTACTGATTTCTAGTGGATGGTGCGATCCCACCAACTGACTCATCACCTCACCTAATAGTTATTGGTGATGGGTTAGCCAATGAGTGAACAACTCTTGTTCAATGATTCTCTAATCATGATGCATCTAAACTTGGTCTCTAATTCATGAATCTCACCATGTTCGAAATATTGATCCACTCCTTAGTTAAGCCAGACCCACCATTTGCATAGATTGGATTCCTAATTGGGTCTCTCACCGTATCTAAAATATTGAGCCCAATTCATCCTCTAGCCTGTAGCATCCAATGCCTAATAGACATGGTTGCATCTTTCTGGTACAACTGAGCCACTGTAACCAGCCGAGAACAATCAACCTCAGGAAGGGCCCGCACATCTACAATGGTGGAAGACCATGACTTAATCTTTTCTTAGGAAGATTTGATTTGGGTCTCATTAAACTAGACTTGACATAGTCATAACTATTATGACTAACCTAGTGGCATGGGTTAGCTCGGATTATTGACCACCTCAGATCAGAACTGAGTCAACAAACATGGCTAGGTAAGTGAGATCCGGTGGAAGGGATATGCCATTAACTCGATAAGAATGCATTCGAGTCGAGTAGCTTCCAATTAAAAATCAGTCGGTCGTATTTGCCAAACTTACCTTAGACACCAAATTATTGAGACAGAACCAATCGGGTTAGCCTACAATCCAGACTCTAACCACTGAGCCTAATTAGGTCTTATCTTGATCAATCACTCATGTGACTCGATCTTGACCCAGACTTAATCCTATTAGGTTGGTCAATTTAAGCATTGTTGATCCCATCTAACTGACTCTTGATTTGGTTTGATCAATCGTTAGACCTAATTGAGCTACCCAAGCTCAAACCCAGATTTATGAATATATCTTAGATCTAAAATTTTTAATTTTAGACCTAATTGATATTTTATAAACTTAATTCTTAATTAAATTAGGGTTCTTAAATAAAATATGTAAATAAGGTCCTAGGGTTTCAGGATCTAGGATTTTGCAGAAAGTAAGTTTTTAATTTTTGATTAAGGATGAATGCGCAGCACCCCTACACATCATAAGAACACTCCATCGAATGGGAGGAGAGGGTCTTTAATCCCTACTTTGTTCTTATGATCGGACGGTCAAGGGGAACGCCTCAATCAGAAATACAACTAATCTACAAAAATAAATTAGATTTAAGCATATATCTCATATAAAAAAAAATCTAGTTAAAATATGTTTTGTATATATCATATATATATCATGCATGCATATTTTTTAGATCTAAATTATCTCATAATCATATAAAAAATTAAATTTAAATTTGATCTTATCAAATAAAATTTAATCTAGACCTATTTGCAAAACTATTCTACAACTAGTCTAAACATGCAACTATCATATCTCATATGAATAAATTAATTTTATTTTATTTTTTATTTTTAGATCTAATTATAATATTTATAATATAAGAAAATAGAAAATAAATAGATCTAAAAATTATATTTAATCAAATAAAAAATATGATTATACTAGATTACACATAGAATAATTCTATTCCTAGTCTAGTTATGTATCTGATACATATTAGATCTTGATCAATTAATTTTAATTTTTTATTTTTTGATTTTAGATCTAATTACATCTCATGTGATATCTAAAATTATTAATTAATTAAATTAAATTATATCTAAATAAATTTAATAAGAGCCTGGCTCTGATACCAGTTGAAGGAAAATCCAGATTTTTTGGATTAGGTTCGTTCAGATCTGATTGGATCGAGAGGCATATTTCAAAATTTTTTTCTTAGATCCTAATCAAATCTAATGCTTTTCAGATTTGATTTATAATCTGATAATTAAAAAAATAAAACTAAATTAATTTTAAATTAATTTTACCTTGATTCTGGATAATTTGATTACCCGTTGATGATCCTGCTGAAGCCCTGAGGTTCTGGATCTAGCCATGCAAGCGCCTGGCCTCTATCGGTATCCACTCGGGTTGGATCTAGAGATCTTCTCCTTCACTTTCTTTTCTTGAAAAATTAGATGTAGATCTGATTTGGAGGATCTTCAAAACTTCTTCTGAAGGTCACTCATCATCTCTACAGCAGTGCTGTCTTCTTCCTTTTTCGTCAGCCTTTTCTTGCTTGACTCGCACTAATCTGAAGACCCAACTTCCTTAGGCATGGAGAGGAGAGAGAGGGCTAGATGCTGGCATGGAGAAGGGAGAGGGATAGCTTTGGAGCATGGGCTAAGAAGAACTCTATTAAAAAGTGGGCGCAGATAGGGTCTATTTATAGACTTTGCTGTGCCATGCAGTGCTGCATCACCCCGACGAATCATGTTGCTTTGCTCAATTAGATCTAAATCTGATTGGTGGGATGACATCACCTAATCTAATCAAATGAGAGACCCATAGATTCATCCTAAGGTGGTGCCTAAGATTGGCCAAAGTCTATAGGTGAGGGTCACCTAGTTTGAATTCAAGAAGCAACCTGGAGTCCCATCCATATGGGACTCCAGCATTCCTATCCATAGTCGTACGCCATCCTAGGAGTGTGCCCCTTTTCTTTCCAATTTTTAGAGATGGGACAAGCCCCTATCTACTCTCCAATAAGTGCATGACATATGGGCAGATGTCCAAGGGTCAAAGGTTACGTTTGACCAAGTCAAAGTATAAGAATTAGTAGGTGATGGAAAATGGTAGGTGTTGTCTTAAATTTATCTCATAAATTAAGACAACCATTTTCTGACTTGGACAACCTTCAGTCAGACTAGGTAAAGATACCTGTGCGAGCACAAACTCATTTGGCTCAGTCAAGATAACTTTTAATGATAAGAAAAAGAAGAATGTTAGGCTCAATCGTGTGCTAGCACGATTTTCTTGAACCTAATTGAATCTTATTCAAATCAACTAAATTGGGTTAGTCCAATTGATGATATCCAGATCTAAATCCTTATTTGTGTGACCCAATTAAGTTCAGTTCTGTATGGTAATAGGATATGTCATTATCTCCATCATCGACATCATCGAAACTTCTTTCGATGAATCAGAACTCTTCTGATTCAGACAACTTAGAATGATCGATCATCTAAATCATTTTAGTTGCTCCCAAAATCCACTAGTGACACCTAGCAGTATATGGTGGCAATCCATCAAAACTGAAAATGAACCTCTCAGGTGCAGCTACTTGTGTGATTAAGTTCTTCTATCTTGAGCCCCGATCAGATTAGGGTTAAGGTGAACTCGTCAAACCCTAATTTCTATCATATGATTTAATCATTCGATTCAAGTCCAATGTGAAAATCTTAATAGAAACTCTTTCTATTATTTCACATTCTGCCATGGCCATGGGCTTATGGACTTGATTCTCATGATTATCATAGGGCCGCTCCTCATCTACCGAGGTAGATAGATTTCATCTTGGTGCAGTCCAATTCCTATAATGAACATGCTATAGCCAACATACACCTCAGGATTCCAAATGGCTAGGAGACTGAGTCATAGTGTAGTCAAACTATAACACCCTCAAGGTGAACTACTGATGCACCTCAGGTCAAAGAGCTAGACATACCACTACAGCATCAAGTCAGTCATCGACGAGAAGATAGACTTTCTTATGACTACTCGAGATGGTCACGCTCAGTACCCTCATTCTCTAACGAGTATCTATACTCTCACTCCAGTGTCTCTACACTGTAGACTCAAGACTCATCTACTATAAAAAAATGATTGTACACTAATCTTTTGGATCAATCACCATCCTCATGATGATCCTACGGTCAAGAGCATTTTATGAATTAATAATGAAAATTCTTGTCTTAAATTTTCAACTCTTGAAAATAAGAATTATCATTACCATTAACTCAAGAGATGGATCACAGACACTAAATATACATATGTGATAGAAAATAACCCATTTTATTATTTATAGTCAAAATTATAATTTTACCCCTAGAAGTGTATTACAAGTGTCAGCGAATTCTGACTTCTAGGACACACATATCTAACATTATTGACTAATTTGATAGATAATCAAACCTTATACAACCTTGGCTTGAGTCTTGTCAATCCTAAAGGCATCGAATTATGCTTTTTTTTTCTGTTTCTTTACCTTTGCCTAACTTTAGCTTGTTCGTTTTTACAGAGATGACCCCCAACAAATTAAAGTAGTTGACTAAGGGACTCTAAGCCCAGAAGAGGAGGGGCAGTGCCCCAAGAAAAACATCAAAGCGAGTAAAGGTTGGTGACTTAAGCTCGACCATTCCAGCCCAAGCGACTTTTGCTGTAGAGATTGTAGTGCCTCTACCGACCTCAAGCTCTCCCATTGAGGTCACTACTTCCGCACCTCCTATAGAGAAGGAAAAGAAAGTGAAAAAATGGAAGAAAAAATCAGTCGCTAAGAGATTTCAATGACAGAAATATTAGATGTGTGTCTTAGAAGCCAAATTGGCTATCACTTGTAATACACTTCTAAGGGCAATTTTATAATTTTGACTATAAATTAATAAATGGATTATCTTCTATCATAGTGTGTATTTAAAAGTGTCTATGATATATCCTTTGAGTTAATGATAATGACAATTTATATTTTCAAGAGTTAAAAATTTAAGATATGAATTTTTATAATTAACTCATAAACTGCTTCCGACCGTAAGGTCATCATGAGGATGGTGATCGATATGAAAGATTGGTGTATGATCACTTTCTTAGGATAGACGTATCTTGAGTCTATGGTGTCGAGATACTAGAACGAGTGTACAGATACTCATTAGAGAATGAGGGCACTGAGCGTGACCACCTCGAGTAGTCATAAGGAAGTCTATATTCTATTCGATGACTGACTCGATGCTGCAGTAGTGTGTCGATTCTTTGACTTGAGGAGCATCGATAGTTTATCTTAAGGATGTTATAGTTGGACTACACCATAACTCAGTCTCCTAGCCATTCGAAATCCTGAGGTATATGTTGGCTATAGCATGTTTATTGAAGGAATTAGATTGCACCAATAGGGGATCTATCTACCTCGATAGATGAGAAGTAGCCCTATGATAATCATGAAATTGAGTTCATAAGCCAATGGCCATGGCAAAGTGAAGATGATAGAAAGAGTTTCTATTAGAATTTTACATTAGACTCGAATCAAATAATTAATTCATATGACGGACATTGGGTTTGATGAGTTCACCTTAACCCTAATCCTATCGGGGCTCAAGATAGAAGAACCCAATCACATAGGTAACTATATTGAGAGACTCACTTTTAGTTTTGATGGATTGCCACCATATACTACTAGGTATCACTGGTGGATTTTGAAAGCAATTAGGATGATTTTGATGATCAATCATTCTAATTGTATGAATCAAAAAAGTTCTGATCCATCGAAAGGTGTTTCAATGATGCCGATGATGGAGATCGTGACATATCTCATTACCATATAGAATTGAACCTAACTAGGTCCCACAAACAAGGGTTTAGATCTAGATGTCATCAATTGAGCTTAGCCAGTTTGATTGATTTGGATTAGATCCAATCAGGTTCAAGATAATCATGCTAGCACATGATTGAGCCTGACTTTATCCTTCTGAAGTCTTTCTGATTCATCGCAACTGAGTCAAATTTGATTTGACTCATTCTCATATTTTGAATAAATTTTTTTCATCTAACTAGAATAAGTCCAGGTTAGATCAATTACAAAAATTAAATTCATTCATAGTCAAATTAGACTAGGGTCAAAAGTTGACCTATTTGAAAGAATTAAGGGTCATCTGATCAAATGCTTCTAAAAACTTCTCTAAAAATAATTTTGATCTATTTTTTAGATATGTGATAGATCATGAGCTATGTATTAGGTGTACCAAATTTTGTGATTTTTGAAGATATCTACACTAAGTTATGATAGAGTTTGATTTGGATCAAACTCTTAAGGATAGAGTCCTAGGCGTAGTGGACTCTTCCTTATCTACTCATGCCAACACCTTTTTAAATTATTTTTGGCAAAAAAAAATGATGAGATCTGGTGGTTTTTTATGGAAAATAAGTTTTAGAGTCCTAATGATAAAATAAATAAGTTATTTTGGTCAAACAGGACTCTAAGTAAGCATTGGATATAAAAGCCTTTCTCACGTCAAAGTGCATTCAATGAAAGAAATAATTTTTCATGCCCAAAGTCTGCTATCCCTGATATCACACACCCCCTCTATCCTCTCTCTTCTCTTCTACAAGCATAAAAAGTTAGGCAAAATCTAAGAAAAATGTCCAAGGTTTTTGGCATTATACTTAGGATCTACGCGATGGTGTTTATGTGACGGATAGGCTACCTTAAGAAATAGTTTTGAAGGTTTTTTGGATCAGATCTAGATTTAATTTTTGAAGAAAAAGTTTATGAGGAGAAGATGTTTAGATTTTGTCTGAGTGGATACTAGTAGAGGCCAGGTGCGTGCGTGGCTCCTTTCAGAACCTTAGGAATCAACAGGATCATTATAGGATAATTAGATTACCCAATCAGGTACTTTAAATTAAATCTAATTTAATTTTAATTTTTTTAATTTTTAATATCAGATCACCATGATTAGATCTAAGAATTCTTAAATTTTATCAGATTATTTAAAAATTTTTAGAAAAATCCTCCTTAGATCTGATCAGATCTGCACGATCTTGCGGCAAAAAATAATGTTTTTCCTTCAACTGGTATCAGAGCCAGGTTAGTAGTTCTTCAGACCTACCATAGATCTTATTTTATTTTTATTTATGATCTGATATTATAAAGTTTCAAATATCACATCACATGTGATTAGATCTAAAATTAAAAAATTAAAAATTAAATAATTTAGATCAAATATGTATGAGATGCATGACTAGACTAGGTATAGAATAGTTTTATATGTAGTCTAGTATGATCATGTATTTAATTTGATTAAATATAATTTTAGATCTATTTAATTTTTATTTTTTTGATATTATAATTATTATAATTAGATCTAAAAAATAAAAAATAAAGTTTTTAATTTTTGATTTATTCATATGAGATATGAAAGATGCATGCTTAGACTAGTCATATAATAGTTCTATAAGATGTCTAGAATAATTTTAGTTTTGATATGATCAAATTTTAAATTTTATTTTTTATATTTAATATATGATATTTTAGATCTAAAAGTATGCATATTGATGATACATGAGATATATGCAAGACATGTATTAGTTAGATCTTTTTATATGTGATATATGATCTAACTAATTTTATAGTAAAAAATTATATTTCTGATTAAGAAGTTTCCTATGACCGTCTGGTCATAAGAACAAAGTAGGATTTAAAGACTCACTCTCCTTCCATTCGATGGCATGTTTTTATGGATGTAGCGGTGCTGCGCATTCATCCTTAATCAGAAATCAAAACTTATTGTTCTGCAAAACCTTAGATTGTAAAATCCTAGAATTTCTATTACATGTTTTATTTATGAACCTAAAACTTAATTAATAATTAAGATCATGAAATTAATTAGATCTAAAATTATGAATTTTCAGATCTAAGACATATTCATAAAATTGGGTTCGGACTTGGGTAGCTTAATTGGATCTAGTAGTTGATCAAACCAAATCAAGAGTTGGTTAGGTGGGATCAAAGAAAACTTAGATTTGATCAGCCTAATAGGATTAAGTCTAGGTCAAGATCGAATCACATTAAGATGTGACTCGATCAAATCAAGACCTAATTTGGCTCCATGGTTCGAGCCTGGATTGCAGGCTAACCTAATTGATTCTGATTCGAATATTTGGTGTCTAAGGTAAGTATGGCAAATATGATCGACTAATTTTTAATTAGGAGCTACTCGACCTAAATGTGCTCTTATCGAGTTAATAGCATATCCCTTCTACCAGTCCCACTTACCTAGCCATTTATGTCGATCTAGTTCTTATTTGAGGTGGCTAACAATTCGAGCCAACCCATGCCACTAGGTTAGTCATAATTATTATGACTAAGTCAAGTCAAATTTAAAGAGACCTAAATTAAATCTTTCTCAGAAAATATTAAGTCTAAGGTCTTCCATAATTATAAATGTGTGGACCCTTCCTAGGGTTGATTGTTCTTGACTGAATACAGTGGTTCAGTTGCACCAGAAAGATGCAACCATGTCTATTAGGTATTGGATGCTATGGTTTGGAGGATGTGTTGGGCCCAATATTCTGAATATGGTGAGAGATCCAATTAGAAATCCAATCTATGCAAATGGTGGATTTGACTTAACTAAAGAGTGGATCAATATTTTGGATACGGTAAGATTCATGAATTAGAGACTAAGTTAGGATGCACCATGATTAAAGAATCATTGGACAAGTGTTGTCCACTCATCGATTGCCCATCACTAATAACTGTTAGGTGAGGTGGTGAGTCAGTTGGTGGGATCACACCACCCTGTAGAAATCTATAATCGCAAAGATTTTCGCATCTCTGCTAAGAAAGTATAGGAATCCAAGTAAATAGTAGGAGCCTAATTTATTTCAAAATAAAATTTTTAAATAAATTATTTAAGTCTAATTATAAAATCTAACTAAAAATTTTGACTCTCTATAGAAAAATGTCTGCATCCAAGCCACTAGCCTGTATCCTGGATACCCATAGTCTAACCGGATCCAACTATAAGGATTGGCTCTAAAACTTCAAAATTATTTTGGATTTCAAGAAGTTGACTCATGTGTTGAAACAGGATCCTCCCATCTTGCCAGCCCATCTATCCTCTGATCAGAGAGCGTCACTCGAGAAGTGGATGGGTGAAGATAACAAAGTTAGGTATTACATGTTGGGCTCGATGTCTGATGAGGTCCAGCATCAACATGAAAATATTAAGACTAGCTGCTAAATGTTGGCTTACCTACAAGAGTTGTTTGGTGAACAGAGTCTTACAGCCAAATATCAAGTCACTAAAAATTTTTTAAGGCTCAAATGCATTATGCACAGTCAGACCAAGATCATTGTCTGATGATGATCAAGAACTTAGAAGAGCATGAGAAGCTCGATGTCAAGTTAGATCAGGATCTGTAGACTGACATAATTTTACAGTCCTTGACTGATGCGTATGGATAGTTTATCATGAACTACCATATGCATAAACTTCAAAATACCTTGGCTGAGCTCATGAATATGCTGGTTACTACTGAGCTTTCAATGAAAAGTTCTAAAGGCTCAATATTTGCTATGGAGTGGACTTCTTCCAAGAGAGACTTTTGGGAAGAAGAAGTCCGTGAAGAAGCAGAAGGTGAATGGTGGAAAGAAAAAGAAGGCAAAGCCAAAGAAAAAGATCACTGATGAAGAAAAATATTTTTATTGCAGCACTGACGGTCATTGAAAGTGAAACTGTCCTTACCTAGCCAGCCTGAAGAATAAGAAGGAGGCAGATCCTTCTGGAGGAATGCTCATTATAAAATCTAATCTTATGATTTCTTCTACATCCAGTTGGGTGCTTGACTCTGGTTCTAATGCTTACTTGTGCACTTCTATGTAGGATCTTGAGGATAGCAGGAGGCTGAGGGATGATGAAATGATCCTACGCATCGAAAATGGTGTAAGAGTTGCTGCTGTAGCCATGAAAACCTATCCTCTATGATTACCGTCTGGATTAGACTTAGTACTTAGGGACTATTTTTAAGTGCCTGCAGTAAAAAAAAATTTAATTTCTATTTCATGTTTAGCACAGAAAGGCTATATAATTAGTTTTCTTAACGACCATTATAATATTCTTTATGAAAGAAATAAAATTACAAGTGGTTTTCTTATAAATGGTCTCTACCAGTTACATATTGATGTTTCTATTTTTAATATCGAGCAAAACATGAATGCCATAGGATCAAAGCAACCTACAGATAGTCTAAATGATAGGTATCTTTGGCACCTTAGGCTAGGTCATATAGTTGAAGACAAGGTTAACAAATTGGAGAAATCTGGGCTATTGAGTCTGTTGATTTCTGAGTCATATCCGATTTGTGAATCATGCCTTCATGGCAAAATGACCAAGCTTCCTTTTGTGGAACATGGGGAAAGGGCCATAGACCTGCTTGCCTTAGTACATACTGATGTATGCAGTCCATTTGATGTGCCAACTAGGGGCAATTACATCTACTTCATCACCTTTATCGATGATTTATCTCGATATGGATATATGTATTTGATGCGATACAAGTCTGAAGCTTTTAAAAAGTTCAAGAAATTCAGACTCAAAGTAGAAAAACAAATAGGAAAATCCATTTAGATTATTCAATCAGATTGAGGAGGCGAATACCTTAGTCAAAAATTCTTAGACTATCTTAACGACAATGGCATGGTCTCACCATGGACTCCACCTACAAGGCCTCAACTCAACGGGGTTTTAGAATGGAGAAATCAGACTCTATTAGATATGGTTCGATCCATGATGAGCTTCACGGACCTTTCTGAGTTTCTTTGGGGATAGTTTGTTGATCGCTATGTATCTATTGAATAGGGTTCCATCTAAAATCATTCCTACGATACCATATGAGATATGGCATGATAAGAAATCAAGTCTGAGTCAACTCAAAATTTGGGGTTGTCCGGTCCATGTCAAAAGACAACAGACGGATAAATTAGAGTCTAGGTCCTTTAGAACTTGGTTTATTGGATATCCTAAAGAATCATTAGGATATTTTTTGTATCTTTCAGAAGATCACAATGTGATTATGAGTCGAACACCATCTTTCTTGAAAAATAGTTTATTCAATATAATGGCATCGAAAGATAGATTAGGCTCGAGGAGAAAGTCTCCTAAGAGCCATAAGGCAAGGAACCTATGGAACCCAATCAGATTGAGCCAATCTAATCACTTTCTCGTCCACCTCGTAGATAGAAAAGAATTTTTTGTCCTCCTAAAAGGTACTTAGGTACTATTTCAAAGGACATAGCGAAAATGTTCCTTACAGGAAAAGAGGTTCATGGTGATGATCCCAAAATCTATGATGAGGCGATATCAGATATCGACTTCGAGAAATGGTTAGAGGTAATGAAGTCAGAGATTGACTCAATATGCTCAAACCAAGTCTGGATCTTGGTAGATCCACCTGAAGGTATAGTACCTATTGGATGTAAATGGATCTTCAAGAGAAAGATAGGTACCGATGGAAATGTAAAGACATTCAAAGCAAGGCTCATAGTAAAAGGGTATAGTCAGCATGAAGGCATTGTCAATCAAGATACTTTTTTGCCAGTAGTCATGCTCAAATCCATCCACACATTACTTATTGTTGCAGCCTATTTTGATTATGAAATATGGTAGATGGATGTGAAAATGACATTCTTAAATGGATATCTTGAGGAAGATATCTATATGGAATAGTCGCTGGATTTCACATCCAGTGATACTGATCATAAGGTCTGCAAGTGCAAATGTCCATATATGGACTTTAGAAAGCATCTCAAAGCTGGAATGCTCATTTTAATGATGTGATCAAATCATTTGGATTCATCAAGAATAAGGAGGAGCTCTATGTTTTTAAAAAGATCAATGGAAGCGCTATTATCTTTCTCATACTGTACGTGGATGGCATCCTCCTAATTGAGAATGATATTCCCATGTTGACTACAGTAAAAATATGGTTGTCTAAAGAATTCTTCATGAAAGATCTAGGAGAGGCATCCTTTATTCTAGAAATTAAGGTCTATAGAGATAGACCAAATAGGATGCTAGGTCTCTCATAGAAAATGTACATAGAGAAGGTTCTAAAGAGGTTTAGCATGAAAAACTCGAAGAGGGGATTGATGCCCTTCAGACATGGCATCATCTCTCCAAGAAGATGTGTCCCAACACACCTGAGGAGATTAAACGCATGAGCAAGATGCCTTATGCTTCAGCAATAGGTAGCCTCATGTATGCCATGCTATGTACATGACCTGATATTGCCCATGCTATGAGTATCACGAGCAGGTATCAGTTGAATCCAAATGAAGAGCACTGGACTTCTATAAAATGTATCCTTAAGTACTTAAGAAGGACTAAGGATATGTTTCTAGTCTTTGATAATGGAGAACTCCAGATCCAGAGGTATATAGACTCAAATTTTATGTCTGATATAGATGATTGAAAGTCGACATCTGAAAGTCTGTTGTGTGCAATGGTGGTGCTGTCAGCTGGAAGAGTTTCAAGCAGACTATGATAGCAGATTCCACCATAGAAGCAGAGTACATCACTACGTTGGAAGCTATAAAGGAGGCATTCTAGTACAAGAAGTTCGTTGTAGAGCTCGAAGTGATGCCATCAGATGCCATCCCTCTATACTGCGGTAATAATGGTGCCATAGCCCTAGCTAACGAGCCAAGGTCTTATCAAAAAT
Organism: Cocos nucifera; assembly: GCA_006176705.1. Lineage (NCBI taxonomy): Eukaryota > Viridiplantae > Streptophyta > Magnoliopsida > Arecales > Arecaceae > Cocos > Cocos nucifera. Next base: position 333,827 of record QRFJ01003358.1, on the reverse strand, counting down.
CTAAGCACATCAAAATGCAATACCACCTCATCTGCGATTACCTTAAGAATGGATACGTCGAGGTCAAGAGAGTCGACACTACAGATAATGCAGCAGACTCATTGACAAAGTCATTGAGCCAGCAGAAGATCGAAGCCTATCTTGAGAAGATGGAACTTAGATTTGTACCCAATTGACTTTAGGTCAAGTTGGAGTTTGTTAGATATGTATCCTAGAAGCCAGATTGAGTGTCACTTGTAATACACTTCTAAGAATAATTTTATAATTTTAATTATAAATTAATAAATGGGTTATCTTCTATCATAGTGTGTATTTAAAAGTATCTGTGATACATTCTTTGAGTTAATGGTAATGACTATTCATATTTTCAATAGTTGAAAATTTAAGATATGAATTTTCATAATTAACTCATAAACTGCTTTTGATCGTAGGATCATCATGAGGATGGTGATCGATCCGAAAGGTTGGTATACGATCACTTTCTTAGGATAGACTTGTCTTGAGTCTATGGTTTGAAGACACCGAAGTGAGAGTATAGGTACTTATTAGAGAATGAGGGCACTGAACATGACCACCTCGAGTAGTCATAAGGAAGTCTACCTTCTCATCGATGACTGACACAATGCCACAATGGTGTATCGATTCTTTGATCTGAGGTGCATCGATAGTTCACCTTGAGGGTGTTATAGTTTGACTACACCATAACTCGATCTCCTAGCCATTTGGAATCCTGAGGTGTATGTTGGCCATAGCATGTTCATTGTAGGAATTGGATTGTACCAATAGAGGATCTATCTACCTCGATAGATGAGGAGTAGCCCTATGATAATCATAAGATTGAGTTCATAAGCCCATGGCCATAGCAAAGTGAAGATGATAGAAAGAGTTTCTATTAGGGTTTCACATTGGACTTGAATCGAATGAATAATTCATATGACGGACATTGGGTTTGACGAGTTCACCTTAACCCTAATCCTATCGGAGCTCAAGATAGAAGAACCCAATCACACAGGTAATTGTATCGAGAGGTTCACTTTCAGTTCTGATGAATTGCCATCATATACTGCTAGGTATCACTGGTGGATTTTGAGAGCAATTAGGATGATTTTGATGATCAATCATTCTAATTGTACGAATCAGAAAAATTCTGATCCATCGAAAGATGTTTCGATGATGCTAATGATGGAGATCATGACATATCTCATTACCATATAGAATTAAACCTAACTAGGTCATATAAATAAGGGTTTGGATCTAGATGTCATCAATTGAGCTAAGCTAGTTTGATTGATTTGGATTAGATCCAATCAGGTTCAAGGTAATCATACTAGCACATAATTGAGCCTGACTTTCTCCTTCTAAAATCTTTCTGATTCATCACGACTGAGTTAAATTTGATTTGACTCATTCTTATATTTTGAATAGATTTATTTTTATCTGACTGGAATAAGTCTAGGTTAGATTAATTATAGAAATTAAATTCATTCATAGTCAAATTGGACTAGGATCAAAAGTTGACTTGTTTGAGAGAATTGAGGGTCAGCTGATCAGATGCTTCTAAAAGAATTTTTAAAAATTATTTTGATCTAATTTTTGGATATATGATAGAACATAAGTTTTTCATTAGGTGTACCAAATTTTGTAATTTTTGGAGGTGTCTAGACTGAGTTATGATAGAGTTTGGATCAAACTCTTGAGGGAAGAGTCCTAAGCATAATGGACTCTTTCTTATCTACTCATGCCGACACCTTTTTGAATCATTTTTGAAACAAAAAAAGAAGATGAGATATGGTGGATTTTTGTGGAAAATAAGTCCTAGAGTCTTAATGATAAAATAAATGAGTTATTTTGGTCAAATGGGACTTTAAGTAAGCATTGGACATAAAAGCCTTTCTCACGTCAAAGTACATTCAATGCAAGAAATATTTTTCCATGCCCAAAGTCTGCCATCCCTATATACCATGCCCCCTCTATCCTCTCTCTTCTTTTCTTCTACAAGCCTAAAATGTTAAGCATAAATCTGAGAACAAGGTCCAAGGTTTTTGAAACAATATTCAGGATCTATGCGATGGTGTTTGTGTGACGGACAGGCTACCTTCAGAAATAGTTTTTAAGGTTCTTCATATCAGATCCAGATTTAATTTTTCAAAAAAAGGTTCATGAGAAGAAGACATTCGGATCCTGTCCGAGTGGATACCAGTAGAGGCCAGGCGCATGTGTGGCTCCTTCCAGAACCTCAAGAATCAATAGGATCATTGTAGGGTAATTAGATTACCCAATCAAGTACTTTAAATTAAATCTGATTTAATTTTAATTTTTTTAATTTTTAATATCAGATCATCATGATTAGATCTGAGAACTCTTAGATCTGATCAGATTGTTTAGAAATTTTTAGAAAAATCTTCCTTAGATCTGCACGATCCTGCGGTGGAAAATAGTGTTTTTTCTTTAGGAAGAATCTCGACGAATCTAGTGGTAACAACACCGACCTAGACCGAGTTTCCCTTGATGAGTGGGAGGTCATTCAACCCCTCATGGAGGGTTGTGTCATTCTAAATATGATTGAGAGGATCCTTTGGATGGTTGACCAGGAGAGAAAGGAAGACTCATTCGCGGCCTTCCTCGAGGTTGTTGCTTCTCTCTTTTCATACTTTCTTGAATATATGCAAGGAGGGTTGTGTCATTCCAAATATGATTGAGAGGATCCTTTGGAAGGTTGACCAGGAGAGAAAGAAAGACTCATTCGCGGCCTTCCTCGAGGTAGTTGCTTCTCTCTTTTCATACTTTGTTGAATATATGCATGCTTTCCAGTTGAAATATTTGTTTTGCTACTTGCAATTCGGGTACCATCTTTTTGCCAATATGGAGGCAGTTAACCTTCATGAGGCCAAGGCCTCGAAGGTCATGAAGGTGGCCAAATAGTATAAAGCCAAAGTTGAGCATCTGAAGGAGACGCTCAAAGAGAATTTCGATGAGGTCGGGCACCTCCAATAATCGATCAAAAGGGGAGGATAGGCATTAGTGGAGATGAAGGTCGCATTAAATACGGAAGAGGAAAGAAGGAAGAAAGCTGAGGCTGAGGATGCTGAAGAAAGGCGGCGGATTGCTAAATCCGAGGAGCAGCCCATTTTTGCTTTCAAGTCTTCGAAAGAGTTAGAAGGAATCAAAATATAGTTTGCTCGATAAGCTTTCAACAAAGGCTTTGACCTCTGCTAGCAGCGAGTTGCTGAGAAGTTCCCTGAACTAAACCTCGGCTTCCTACTGGACGGGCTGGAGGACTCCGCCAATGATGAAGCTGAGCCTTCTATGGCTAGTGCTGATGTCCCTCTTGCTGGACCTGCTGCTGATGCCCCCATGTCCGCTGAGGAGCTGGCACCTACCGAGGCCGCGTCGAGTTCTTCTACCGCCCCGCCCTTAGCAGTCGGAGACCTCTACTAGTTGTATTTTTTTTTTTTTACATTCTATGTACTTAAACTTTTCAATCAATGAAATTAAACTTCTTCCCTTTTCCATATCTCCATGCATTGTAGTGTGCTAATAACTCAAAGTTCAGCTCACAAACAATGCCATCAAGCATAGTCATGGGCTGAAGCTACACCGCTACCTCAGGCCATCTCCCTCAAGACTCATATTAAGGCATTGAGAAAAGAAGTTCAGTACGTCAGTAATAAACTAAAGAAAATAGAAGATGAACTTCAGAAATCAAAAAATAATTATGCAATAGCCTTGGCCGAGATCAACCATCTTTGCCAAGCTTCCAAGCAAGCCTTCAAAGAATATACTTCCAAGAAATATTGTTTATCTAAAGAGCTTGAGCGGGCATTAAAGCATGCCAATGAGAATTCCTAGACCCTGACAGTGAAGATCTGCTCCCTGAAGTTGAGCTTAGAGAGGCAAGAGAAAAAATTCAACAACTGAAGAAGCGCTCATACTGGACTTAGAACCAGGAGGAGTGTGCTTAGGACTGGTCCAAAAAAATTTTCGATCTTCAAAACCAATTGCACATGGCCAAAAATGTGTACAACACTTATAGGTTAGGCTAGTGCGAGTAGATCGCTGATCTCAAGCGAAAGCTTTGGATGGCTAATGATGAGGTAACTTAGCTTCAGAAGCAACAAGCGGACAAAGCTCAAGTTGGCCCAAGTGGAGATTCAAGCGAAGTTGCCTCTATGAAGAATACCCTGACAATTCTAACTGAGGTGTACAATAAGAACAAGGCCGAGCTCCTTCGGCTGAGGATCCAAATGACATATTCGGAAAATGCTATGAAGGATGCCGAGGCTAAATTGGTTATTTTGGAAAAAAGATTGAGAGAGGCTAAGGAGGATGCCAGGAGAGCTCGAAAGCTATTTGGCAAAAGTTTGGTAGTGAGAGAGAAGCTAGAAGATGGTGTGAATGACTTGAAGCATTCTCTTGTGATGGCCAGGGCTAGAAGTCCAAAGTCTGAGTAGGACTTCATTTTCTCTTCCTCTCTCTTTTTTATTTTTTTGGTAATTGGTTCTGGTAACCTCTATAATGAAATTTACTTAATGAAATGATATTCCTTTCCATCGTTCTGCTTTATTGTGCTTTGTTTTGGTATTTATCGAACTCCTTGTTTTTGTGTCATGCCCGAGGTTAGCATTATTTCGAGATTACTTTTACCTCGTCTCTTATAGATCTGTCCACCTTGTTTATGAATAAGGGTTTTCCAAACTTGCTTGAGAACAAACCTATCCTCCCATTTGAAAATCAGGAGCCTTCACATCCCTCGTAAGGATTTTCATTCATATTAGGACGAGGTCCTCCTCCTATTTCTAATGTGATTAACAACCTATTTAAGAATTGAAGGCCATCGTATCCCTCGTAAGAGTCTTCACCCATGTTAGGATGAGATTCTCCTCTTGTTTCTAACATGGTTAACCTCCTGTATAAGAACTGAAGGCCTTCATTTTCCTCATAAGGATCTTCACCCACGTTAGGATGAGGTCCTCCTCCTGTTCCTAACATGGTTAACCTCCTATTTAAGAACTAGAGGCTTTCGTTTACCTCATAAGAGCCTTCACCCATGTTATGATGAGGTCCTCCTCCTGTTCCTAACATGGTTAACCTTCTATTAAAGAAGTGAAGGTCTTATTTCTCTCATAAGAACCTCCAACCACATTAGAACGAGGTACTCCAATTCTTAACATGGTTAAGCTCCTGTTCAAGAATTGGAAGGCTTCAATTCCCTCGTAAGAGCCTTAATCTATGTTAAGACAAGGTCCTCCTTCTGTTCCTAATGTGGTTAACCTCAAGTTTAAGAACCAGAGGCCTTCATTTTTCTCATAAGGCCCTTCACCCACATTAGCATGAGATCCTCCTCCTGTTCCTAACGTGCTTAACCTCTTGTTTAAGAACTAGAGGCCTTCATTTTCCTCATAAGGGCCTTCATCCATAATAGGACGAGGTCCTCCTATTGTTCCTAACATAATCAGAGGCCTTCGTTTCCCTCATAAAAGCTTTACCCATGTTAGGATGAGGTCCTCCTTCTGTTCCTAATGTGGTTAAACTCCTGCTTAAGAATCGAAGGCCTTTGTTTTCCTTATAAGGACCTTCATCCATGTTAGGATAAGATCCTCCTCCTGTTCCTAACATAGTTAAACTCCTATTTAAGAAATGATTGGAGGCCTTCATTTTCCTCATAAGGGCATTCACTCATGTTAGGAAGAGGTCCTCCTCCTTTTCCTAATGTTGTTAACCTCATGTTTAAGAATCAGAGGCTTTCATTTTTCTCGTAAGAATCTTAACCCATGTTAGAACGAGGTCGTCCTCCTATTTCTAACATGGTTAACCTTCTGTTTAAAAACTAAAGGCCTTTATTTTCTTTGAAAGGATCTTCACCTACATTAGGACAAGATCCTCCTCCTGTTCCTAACATGGTTAACCTCCTATTCAAGAATCGAAGGCCTTCATTTTTCTCCTAAGGGACTTCATCCATATTAGGATAAGGTTTTCCTCCTATTCCTAACATGGTTAACCTCCTATTTAAGAATTGGAGGTCTTCATTTTCCTCGTAAGGGCCTTCACTGACATTAGAATGAGGTCTTCCTCCTTTTCCTAACATGGTTAACATCCTATTTAAGAATCGAAGGCCTTCATTTCTCTCATAAGGTGCTTCACACACTAGGACAAGGTGCACCTCCTATTCCTAATGTGCTTAACCTCCTATTTAAGTATCAAAGGCCTTCATTTTTCTCGTAAGGGCCTTCACCCATGTTAGGACGAGGTCCTCCTCCTGTTCCTAGTGGTTAATCTCCTATTTAAGAAATAGAGGCCTTCATTTCTCTCATAAGAGCCTTCATCCATGTTAGGATGAGGTTCTCCTCCTATTTTTAACGTGGTTAACCTCATGTTTAAAAATCGAAAGCCTTTGTTTATCTTGTAAAAGCCTTCACCCATATTAGAACGAGGTCCTCCTCCTGTTCTTAACATGGTTAGCCTCTAGTTTAAGAACCAAAGTCCTTTATTTTTCTCATAAGGGCCTTCACCTACACTAGGATGAGGTCCTTCTCCTATTTCTAATGTGGTTAATATCCTATTTAAGAACTGGAGGCCTTTATTTTTCTCGTAAGGGCCTTCATCCACATTAGGATGAGGTCCTCCTCCTATTTCTGATATGATTAACCTCCTATTTAAGAACTGGAGGCCTTCATTTATCTCGTATGGACTTTCACCCATATTAGGATGAGGTCCTCTTCCTATTTCTGACATGGTTAACCTCTTGTTTAAGAGCTAGAGGCCTTCATTTTCCTCATAAGGGCCTTCACCCATGTTAGAATGAGGTCCTCATCCTATACCTAGCATCATTAATTTTTAAGGCCTCCCTCATAAAGGCCTTCACCTATGTTAGGATGAGATCCTCCTCCCATTTCTAACGTGGTTAACCTCCTATTTAAGAACCAAAGGCCTTGATTTCTCTCATAAGGGCCTTCACCCACGTTAGGACAAGGTCCTCCTTTTGTTTCTAACATGGTTAACCTCCTATTTAAGAATTAGAGCCTTCATTTTTCTCATAAGAGCCTTCATCCATATTAGGATGAGGTTCTCTTCCCGTTTCTAACATGACTAACCTTCTATTTAAGAATTGGAGGCCTTCATTTCCCTCATAAGGACCTTAACCTCATCCTATTTTCCACGTAAGGGCCTTCATCCATGTTAGGACAAGGTCCTCCTCTTGTTCCTAACACTATTGACCTCCTATTTAAGAATCAGAGATCTTCATTTTCCTCGTAAGGGCCTTTACCCACATTAGGATGAGGTCCTCTTCCTGTTCCTAACATGGTTAACCTTCTGTTTAAGAATCGGATGCCTTCATTTTCCACGTAAGGGCCTTCACCTATGTTAGAATGTGATCCACCTCCTATTCTTAATGTGGTTAACCTCCTATTTAAGAATAAGAGGCCTTCTATTTTGTTTAACAATGAAGTTCGACTTAATCAGTTTCTATAATAATTCACTTTGCACAAAAGATAGGAATGTTAAAATGAAAACTTTTTTATTGAAATGTGGCTATTGATAATAGATCCATAAATTTTTTGAATCCAAGGCTAAGGTACTGTAACTCTTTCAAGCTCTTTTTTGCGGCAAATCCCTGGTTGGATAACTTTCTAAATTTCATAAGGACCTTCCTAATTTAGAGTAAGCTTGCCTTGACTTTGCAGTTGGAAAACCTCTGCTCGACATAGCACCAAATTTCTGACCGTGAATGTCTTACTCCAGACTTTAGAATTATAGTATCGAGCTACTTTTGGCTTATAGGCTGCCATCTGAATTTGAGCTTTCTCTTGTTTCTCTTCTAGTAAATCAAGATTTGCCCTGAGATCCTATGAATTATTTTGTTCGCTAAAGCTTTCAACTCATGCCGATGAAAATCCAAGTTTGACTGGAATGATCACTTCTATCCCGAAAGCCAAAGCAAATGGAGTCTTCTCAATAGACAATCTCTAAGTGGTTCTATAGGTCCAGAGTACATGATAAAGCTCATCCACCCTAGTTTCTTTCACTCGCTCGAGTCTTGCCTTTATTCCTTGCAGTAGGATTTTATTGGCTACTTTGGCTTTACCATTTGCCTGAGGGTGGACCATAGATGTGAAATGATGAGAAATGTTCAAATCTTCACAAAATTCAGCAAACTTCATCTCTACAAATTACTGTCCATTGCCAGTGATCAATATCTGGGGTAGACCAAATCTGCATACTCTAGACTTTCAAATAAAGTACTATACTTTAGCTTCAATAATTTTTGCCAGAGGTTCGGCCTCAATCCATTTGGTGAAGTAGTCCACTACCACTAAAAGAAATTTTTATTGCTTGAATGCCATAAAAAATGGTCAAGTATATCCATCCCCCACTAAGCGATGGCTAAGAAACACTTAAAGGTGTGAGTATTGAAGCTGGTTGTCATTGAATGTTAGCATTTCTCTAGCATCGTTCACATTTCCTTACGTAACCAATTGCATCCTGCTACGTGGTTGACCAATAAGATCCCTACCAAAGTAGCTTGTAAGATAACGACCTCGCTCCATGATGATTTCCACAAACCCCTTCATGAACTTCCCTTAGGGCATAATCAACTTTAGATGGTCAAAAACATTTAAGGAGCGGCAAAGAATATAGGACCTCTTATATAATTTATTTTCATAAAATACATAACAAGAGGCTTGATTTCTCAACTTTTGACCTTTGGCATCTCTTGGGAGGATGCCATCTTTAAGATATAGAACCAACGGATCAATCCAATAAGGTTCATGGTCCACTTACATTAGTATCTAAGATTCCTCCAAACATTGATGCGGAAGGACTTCAAAGAAAACTTCTTTTGGCAAATCATTCGAAGCTAAAATGGCTAACATCGATAGAAGGTCAGCTTTAGAATTTTCTACTCTTGGAATTTGCTGATGAAGAAAAAACTCTATTTTCCGCCGTAGAATCGTGTGGATCTAAGATGAATTTTTTAAAAAAATTTCTAAATGATTCAATCAAATCTAAGAGTTTTTAGATCTAATCATGGTGATTTGATATTAAAAATTAAAATAAAAATTAAATCAGATTTAATTTTATACCTTGTTTGGATAATCTGATTATCCTACGATGATCCTAATATTTTCTGAGGTTCTGGAAGGAGCCATGCACACACCTAGCCTCTACTGATATCCACTCGAGAAGAATCTAGATGTCTTCTCTATGCAAATGTTTTCTCCAAAGATCATATCTGAATTTGATCTGAAAGTCCTTCAAAAATTTTTTGAAGGCAGCAAGTCTGTCTCACGAACACCATCGCATAGATGCTGAACTCTTCATAAATTTGATTGGATCTTCTTCTCAGATTTATGCCTAACTTTTTAGACATGTAGATGAGAGAGAGATAGAGGATAGAGGAGGTGTCAAATATCTAGAATGGTAGCCTTTGGGTATGTAAAAATATTTCTACATGAAGAGCCTTGGTGCAAGGGTTCTTCTACAAAAGCATAACGCCAAGTTAGAGTCCCTCTTTGACCAAAATCCTCATTTTTTTTTATCATTTAAACTACTGAACTTGATCTATACAAAAATCCCCAAATCCCATTTAATTTTGATGCCAAAAATCAATCTAGAAGGTAGCAGCATGAGTAGATAAGAAAGAGTCCACTGCACCTATGACTCTTCCCTTAAGATTTTGATCCAAATCAAACTCTATCATAACACTATCTAGATATATCCAAAAATTACAAAATCTGGTACACCCAATATATAATTCATGCTCTATCACATATATAAAAATCAAATCAAAATAATTTCTATAAAACTTTTTAGAAGCATCTGATCAGGTGATCCTCAATTCTCTTAAATAGGTCAACTTTTGACTTTAGTCCAATTTAACTATGAATGGATTTATTTTCTACAATTAATCTGACCTAGACTTGTTCCAGTCAGATGAAAATAAATTGATTCAAAATACAAGAATGAGTCAAATCAAATTTAACTTGGTTGCGATGAATCAGAAAGATTTCAGAAGGAGAAAGTTTAGCTCAATCGTGTGCTAGCGTGATTACCTTGAACCTAATTGGATCTAATCCAAATCAATCAAAATGGATTAGCTCAATTGATGACATCCAGACCTAAATCCTTATTTGTGTGATCCAGTAAGATCAATTCAGTATGGTAATGAGATATGTCATGATCTCCATCATCGACATCATCAAAACATCTTTCGATGGACCAGAACTTTTTTGATTCATACAATTAGAATGATTGATCACCAAAATCATTCTAATTGCTCCCAAAATCCATGAGTGACACCTAGCAGTATATGGTGGTAACCCATTATAACTAAAAGTGAACCTCTCGGTGCAGTTACCTGTATGATTGGATTCTTTTATCTTAAGCCCCGATAGGATTAGGATTAAGATGAACTCGTCAAACCCAATGTCCATCATATGAATTAATCATTCGATTCGAGTCCAATGTAAAATCCGAATAGAAACTCTTTCTATCATCTTCACTCTGCCTACCATAGCCATGGGCTTATGAACTCAATCTCATGATTATCATAGGGCTACTCCTCATCTACCGAGGTAGATAGATCCCCTTATTGGTGCAATCCAATTCCTACAATGAACATGCTATAGCAAATATACACATTAGGATTCCGAATGGCTAGGAGATCGAGTTATGATGTAGTCAAACTATAACACCCTCAAGATGAACTACCGATGCACCTTAGGTCAAAGAACCATACACATTACTGTAGCATTGAGTCAGTCATCGATGAGAAGGTAGACTTTCTTATGACTACTCAAGGTGGTCACACTCAGTGCCCTTTTTTCCTAATAAGTACCTATACTCTCACTCTGGTGTCTCCACACCGTAGACTCAAGACATGTCTCTCCTAAGAAAGTGATCGTACACCAACCTTCCAAATCGATCACCATCTTTGTGATGATCCTATGATTGAGAGCATTTTATGAGTTAATTATGAAAATTCATGTCTTAAATTTTCAACTCTTAAAAATATGAATTATCATTACCATTAACTCAAAGGATGTATCATAGATACTTTTAAATACACACTGTGATAGAAAAATAAGTCAATTGATAGCCAATCTAGCTTCTAGGATGCATATCTAACAAACTCCCACTTGACCTAAAGCCAATTGGCTACAAATCTAAGTTCCATCTTTTTAAGGTGGGCTTCGATCTTCTGCTAGCTCAATCACTTTGTCAATGAGTCAGCCGCATAATCTGTAGTGTCGACCCTCTTGACCTCGACATATCTCTTCTCGAGTTAATCACAAATGAGATGGTATGCCGCTCGATGTGCTTGGATTTCTAGTGAGATCTCGGCTCCTTAGCTAGGGCTATGGTGCCATTGTTGTCACAATATGGAGGGACGGCATCTAATGGTATCACTTCAAGCTTTGTGATGAACTTCTTATACCAGAATGCCTCCTTTGCATCCTCCGACGTAGTGATGTCCTCTACTTCCATGGTGAAATCTGTTATCACAGTCTGCTTAAAACCTTTTCAACTGAAAGCACCATCATTATAAATAAACAAACTTTTAGATGTTGACTTTCGATCATCTATATCAGACATAAAATCCAAGTTTGTATATCCCTGGACCTAGAGTTCTCCATTATCAAAGACTAGAAACATATCCTTAGTCCTTCTCAAGTACTTAAGGATACATTTCATAGAAGTCCAGTGCTCTTTGCCTGGATTTGACTGATACCTACTCGTGACACTCACAGCATTGACAAAATCAGGTCATGTATATAGCATGGCATACATGAGGCTTCCTATTGCTGAAGAATAAGGGATCTTGCTCATGCATTCAATCTCCTCAGGTGTGTTGGCATACATCTTCTTAAAGAGATGAATGCCATGTTTGAAGGGCACCAATCTCCTCTTGGAGTTTTTCATGCTAAACCTCTTTAGCATCTTCTCTATGTACATCTTCTATGAGAGACCCAGCATCCTATTTGGTCTATCTCTATAGATCTTAATTCTTGAAATAAAGGATGTCTCTCTTAGGTCTTTCATAAAAAATTTTTTAGAGAACCATATTTTGACCATAGTCAACATGAAAATATCATTCCCAATTAGGAGGATGTCATCCATGTATAGTATGAGAAAGATAACAGCGCTCCCACTAATCTTTTTGAAAATATAGGGCTCCTCCTCATTCTTGATGAATTCAAATGATTTGATCACATCATTGAAATGAGCATTCCAGCTCCGAGATGCTTGCTTAAGTCTATATATGGACCTTTGCAACTTGCAGACCTTATGATCAGTATCACTGGATGTGAAACCCAGTGGTTGTTCCATATAGATATCTTTCTCAAGATATTCATTTCAGAATGTCATTTTCACATCCATCTACCAAATTTCATAATCAAAATAAGCTGCAACAACAAGCAATGTGCGGATGGATTTGAGCATGGCTACTAGCAAAAAAGTATCCTGATAGTCAATGCCTTCGCACTGGCTATACCCTTTCGCTACGAGCCTTGCTTTGAATATCTCTACATTTCCATCGGCACCTATCTTTTTCTTGAAGATCCATCTACACCCAATAGGTACTATACTTTCAGATGGATCTACCAAGGTCCAAACTTGGTTCGAGCATTTCTCAGAGTTGATATCTGATATCACCTCATCATAGATTTTGGGATCATCACCATGAACCCCTTTTTCCTGTGAGGAACATTTTCTTTATGTCCTTTGAAATAGTACCTAAGTACCTTATAGGGGGATGGAAAATCCTTTTTGATCTATGAGGTGGATGAGGTAGTGATTGGATTGGCTCAATCTGATTGGGTTCCATAGGTTCCTTAGCTCGTGGCTCTTGAGAGACTTTCTCCTCAAACCTAATCTATCTTCTGATGCCACCATCTTGAATAAACTATTTTTTAAGAAATATGGTGTGTCGACTCACAATCACATTATGACCTTCCAGGAGATAGAAGAAATATTCTAATGACTCTTTAGGATATCCAATAAATCAAGCTCTGAAGGACCTAGACTCTAATTTATCCACCTATTGTCTCTTGACATAGATCGAACAATTTCAAATTCTGAGATGACTTAGACTTGGTTTCATACCATGCCATATCTCATACGGTATGGTAGGAACGATTTTAGATGGGACCCTATTCAGTAGATATATAGCGGTCAACAGACTATGTCCCCAAAAAAACTTAGGTTTGTAAAGCTCATCATGGTTCGAATCATATCTAATAGGGTCTGATTTCTTCATTCTGAAATCTCGTTGAGTTGAGGCATTTCAGGTGCAGTCCATTGAGAGACTGTGCCATTATCCTTAAGATAGTCTAGAAATTTTTGACTAAGATATTCACCTTCTTGATCTGATTGAAGAATCTTAATGGATTTTCCTATTTATTTTTCTATTTCAAGTTTGAATTTCTTGAACTTTTCAAAAGCTTCATATTTGTATCGCATCAAATACATATATCCGTACCGAGATAAATCATCGATAAAGGTGATGAAATAAATATAATTACCCATAGCTGGCACATCAAATGGGCCACATACATCAGTATGTACTAGGGCAAGTAGGTCTGTGGCCCTTTTTCCATGTCCCACAAAAGGGAGCTTGGTCATTTTGCCATGAAGGTATGATTCATAAATCGGATATGACTCGAAAGTTAATGGACTCAACAGCCCAAATTTTTCTAATTTGTTAACCCTGTCTTCAGCTATATGACCTAGCCTAAGGTGCCAAAGATACCTATCGTTTAGACTATCCCTAGGTCACTTTGATCCTATGGCGTTCACATTTTGCTCAATATTAAAAATAGAAATATCAATATGTAACTGATAGAGATCATTTATAGGAAAACCACTTATAATTTTATTTCTTTCATAAAGAATATTATAATGGTTCTTAAAAAAACTAATTACATAGCCTTCCTATGCTAAATATGAAATAGAAATCAAATTCCTACTTACTGCAGGCACATAAAAACAGTCACTAAGTACTAAGTCTAATCCTGACGGTAATCGTAGAGGATAGGTTTCCACGACTACCGCAGCAACTCTTGCACTATTTCTGATGCATAAGATCATCTCACTATCCCTTAGCCTCCTGCTATCCTCAAGATCCTACATAGAAGTGCATAAGTGAGCACCAAAACTAGAGTCAAGCATCCAACTGAATGCAGAAAAAACTATAAGATTAGATTCTATAATGAGCATACCTTCAGAAGGACCTGCCTCCTTGTTCTTCAGGCTGGCTAGGTAAAGAGGGCAGTTCCACTTCCAATGGCTGTCAGTGTTGCAATGAAAATATTTTTTTATCAGCGGTCTTCTTCTTTGGCTCTACCTTCTTCTTCTTCCCACCATCCACCTTCTGCTTCTTCACAGACTTCTTCCTCTTTTCAAAAAATTTTCTCTTGAAAGAAGTCTGCTCCACAAAAGTACTGAGCCTTTAGAACTTTTAATAGAAAGCTCAGCAGTAACCAGCATATTCATGAGCTCAGCTAAGGTATTCTGAAGATTATGCATATGGTAGTTCATGATGAACTACCCATACGCATCAGTTAAGGACTGTAGAATTATGTTAGTCTGTAGATCTTGATCTAATTTGACACCGAGCTTCTCAAGCTCTTCTAAGTTTTTGATCATCATCAGATAATGATCTTGGACTGACTGCCCATCAAGCATTTGAGCCTTAAACAGTCTTTTAGTGACTTGATATTTGGCTGTGTGACTTTGTTCACCAAACAACTCTTGCAGGTGAGTCAACATTTGGCAACTAGTCTTAATATCTTTATGTTGGTGCTGGAGCTCATCAAACATCGAGCCTAACATGTAATATCTAGCTTTGTTATCTTTGTTACATATGTATGTCCTAGAAGCCAAATTGGCTGACACTTGTAATATACTTCTCAGGGCAAAATTATAATTTTGACTATAAATAATAAAATGGGTTATTTTCTATCACATATGTGTATTTAGTGTCTGTGATACATCCTTTGAGTTAATGGTAATGATAGTTCATATTTTCAAGAGTTGAAAATTTAAGACATGAATTTTCATTATTAACTCATAAAATGCTTCTGATCGTAGGATCATCATGAGGATGATAATTGATCCAGAAGGTTGGTGTACAATCGCTTCTCTTTAGTAGATGAGTCTTGAGTCTATGGTGTGGAGACACCGAAGCGAGAGTATAGGTACTCGTTAGAGAACGAGGGCACTGAGCGTGACCACCTCGAGTAGTCATTAGGAAGTCTACCTTCTCGTCAATGACTGACTCGATGCTGCAGTAGTGTGTCTGGTTCTTTGACCTGAGGTGCATCGACAGTTCACCTTGAGGGTGTTATAGTTTGACTACACCATTACTCGATCTCCTAGCCATATCGGAAATCCTGAGGTGTATGTTGGCTATAGCATGTTCATTGTAGGAACTGGATTGCATCAAGATGGAATCTATCTACCTCGGTGGTAGAGGAGCAGCCCTATGATGATCATGAGAATCAAGTCCAGAAGTCCCATGGCCATGGCAGAGTGAAATAATAGAAAGAGTTTCTATTTAGATTTTCACATTGGACTTGAATCGAATGATTACATCATATGACAGAGACTAGGGTTTGACGAGTTCACCTTAACCCTAATCTGATCGGGGCTCAAGATAGAAGAACTTAATCACACAGGTAGCTGCACCAAGAGGTTCGCATTCAGCTCTGATGGGTTGCCACCATATACTGCTAGGTGTCACTGGTGGATTTTGGGAGCAATTAGAATGATTTAGATGATCGATCATTCTAGCTGTTCGAATCAGAAGAGTTCTGATCCATCGAAAGGAGTTTCGATGATGTCGATGATAGAGATCATGACATATCCCATTACCATACAGAAACTGAACCTAACTGGGTCACACAAACAAGGGTTTGAATCTGGTGATCATCAATTGAACTGATCTAGTTCAATTGATCTGAATGAGATTCAATTAGGTTCAAGAAAATCGTGCTAGCACTCGATTGAACCTAACGTTCTTCTTTTACTATCATAAATAAGTTGTCCTGACTGAGCCAAAGGAGTTTGTGCTCAATCAGAGGCCTTCACTATGGTCTGACTGGAGGTTGTCCAAGTCAGAAAAGGTTGTCTTATTTTATGTAAGATACCTAATTTTTGACAACACCTGCCATTTCTTGGTTCTTTGACCTTTGGTCTCAAAAGTTCTACCTTTGACTGGTCAAATATTGACCATTGACACTTTGACTTTTGACCACATGTCATGCACCTATTGGAGAGCTGGTGGGGCCTTGTCCCCCTGCTAGAACCTGTAGCAAGGAAGAGGGCGCACGCCACCCTAGGGAGGCATGCATCCCAAGTGGAGGATAAAGGAGGAGTCCTATAGATTGGACAAGGACTCCAGGGTCTCTTTTTCAGGGGATTCCAAACTCTAGAGTTCTCCTAAGAACTCTTGTTTGACTAGTCTTAGGCGCCACTCTTAAGGGTTTTGAGGGTCTAATCTCAAGGGGAATCCAGATATTCTATTCCCATCCAATCAGATTTAGATCTGATTTCACAAAGGGTTGTGATTGGTTGGGAAGAAGAGGAGTTGGATGGCACAGCAGTCTATAAATAAGACCCTGTACTGCAACCTCAGTTTTTAATGATTCTACCTTTAGCCCATGCCCCAAAGCCTCTCTTCCTCCTCCATGCCAAACTCTAGTCCTCTCTCTCCTTTCCACGCCCAAAAGGGTTTTGGGCATTGGTTGGTGCGATCCAAGATCAAAGTGAACGATGTCAGAAAAGCAGAAGGCTGCACTGCTGCAAAGGACGACTGCTGATCTTCAAAAGGAGTTTTGAAGATCCTCCAAGATCAGATCCAGATCTAATTTTTGGAGGATGTGATAGAGAAGAAGAGGATCTCCAGATCCAGTCCCGAGTGGATATCCGATAGAGGCCAGGCGCTTGCGTGGCTAGATCCAGAACCTTCCGCTGCAAACATCGGGATCATCAACAAGGATAATAGGATTACCCAAAATCAAGGTAAATTAAATTTGATTTAATTTATTATTTTATTTTATTTATTAAAATAATAAGAATCAGATCTAAAATATCTTAGATCTGATTAGGATCTTAAGAGAAAATTTTTTTGAAATATATCTCTTGATCTGATCAGATCTGAACGAACCTGGACCCAAAAAATCAGGATTTTTTCCTTCAACTGGTATCAGAGCCAGGTTCTAAATTATTTAGATCTAATTTTAAATTTATTTTTAATCTAATAAATTAGATGAATTTTAGATGTCACATGAGATGTGATCAGATCTAAAATTAAAAAAATTAAAAATTAAATAATTTGGATCTAAGATTAGAGATATGCATGACTAGTTCTAGGAATAGAATAGTTCTATAGAATAGTCTTGCATGTCATAATTTTAATTTAATTAATTATAATTTTTAGATCTATTTATTTACTATTTTTTGATATTATAAATATTATAATAATATCTAAAAAATAAAAAATAAATTTATTTAATTTTAAATTCATATGAGATATGATTGATGCATGTCTAGACTAGTTGTAGAATAGTTCTACATAAATTATCTAGAATTAGAATTTTATTTTGATATGATCAAATTTAAATCTTAATTTTTTAGATATTTATGAGATAATTTAGATCTAAAAATATGCATGATATCGATACATGAGATGTATGCAAAATATGCCATTTTTAGTTAGATCTAATTTTTATATATGAGATATATGATATAGATCTAAAACTAGTTTTGTAGATTTATCATGTTCCTGATTAAGGCGTTCCTCTTGGCCGTCCGGTCATAAGAACAAAGAAGGGTTTAAAGGCCCTCTCCTTCCATTCGATGGGGTGTTCTTATGATGTGTAGGGGTGCTGCGCGTTCATCCTTAATCAGAAATAAAAAACTTACTTTCTGCAAAAATTTTAGATCCTGAAATCCTAGAATTTATTATGCATATTTTGTTTATGAACCCTAAACTTAATTAAGAATTAAGATTATGAAATATTAATTAGATCTAAAATTAAGAATTTTTAGATCTAAGATATATTCATAAAATTGGGTTCAACTTGGGTAGCTCAATTAGGTCTAAGCGATTGATCAAACCAAATCAAGAGTTGGTTAGATGGGATCAAGAGTGCTTAAATTGACCAGCCTAATAGGATTAAGTCTGGGTCAAGGTCGAGTCACATGACTGATCGATCGAGTTAAGACCTAATTAGGCTCAGAGGTTAGAGTCTGGATTGTAGGCTAACCCGAATTGGTTCTTGGCTCAACAATTTAGTATCTAAGGAAAGTTTGGCAGATACAACTGACTGATTTTTAATTAGGAGCTACTTGACTCGAATGTATTCTTATCGAGTTAATGGCATATCCCTTCCATCGATCTCACTTACCTGGCCATATTTGTTGGCCCAGTCCTGATCTAAGGTGGCTAACAATCCAAGCTGACCCATGCCATTAGGTTAGTCATAATGGTTATGGCTATGTCAAGTTAAGTTTAAAGCAACCTAAATCAAATCTCCCTAATAAAAGATTAAGTCTAAGGTTTTCCACCATTATAGATGTGTAGGCCCTTCCTGGGGTTGATTGTTCTAGACTGGTTACAGTGGTTCAGCTGCACCAAGAAGATGCAACCATGTCTATTAGGCATTGGATGCTACGGGCTGGAGGATGGATTGGGCTCAATATTTCGAATATGGTGAGAGATCTAATTAGGAATCCAATCTATGCAAATGATGGATCTGATTTAACTAAGGAGTGGATCAATATTCCGGGCATAGTGAGATTCATGAATTAGAGACCAAGTCTAGGTGCACCATGATTAGAGAATCATTGGATAAGAGTTGTTCACTCATTGACTAACCCATCACCAATAACTGTTAGGGGAGGTGATGAGTTGGTTGGTGGGACTGCACACCTACTAAAAATCACTAATCATGAAGATTTTCGTATCTCTATATAGGGAGTATTGGGATTCGAGGAAATAGTGGGAGCTAATTTGTTTAAAAATCAAACCCCTAAATAAATTGGTCAAGTCTTAATTACAAAATCTAACTAGAAACTTTAACTCTTTACAAGAAAAAAAAAATGTCTGCATCCAATCCACTAGCCCGTATCCTGGACATCCATAGACTGACCGGATCTAATTACAAGGATTGACTCCAAAACTTCAAAATTATTTTGGATTTTGAGAAGTTGACTCATGTATTGGACTAGGATCCTCCCACCTTACCAGCTCATTCATTCACTGAATAGAGAGCGTTTCTTGACAAGTGGATGGATGAAGGTAATAAGATCAAATACTATATGTTGAGCTCGATGTCTAATGAGCTTCAGTGCTAACATGAAGATATCAAGATTGTCCGCCAAATGTTGGCTCACCTACAAGAGTTGTTTCATGAACAAAGTCGCACAGCAAAATATTAGGTCACTAAATGATTGTTTAAGGCTAAAATACGTGATGGGCAGTCAGTCCAAGATCATTATCTGATGATGATCAAGAACTTGAAAGAGCATGAGAAGCTCGGAGTGAAGTTAGACCAGGATCTGCAGAATGATATAATTCTGCAATCCTTGACTGATGCGTATGGGTTGTTCATCATGAACTACCATATGCATAAACTTCAGAATACTCTGGCCGAGCTTATGAATATGCTGGTTACTACTGAGCTTTCTATGAAAGGTTCTAAAGGCTCAATACTTGCTATGGAATGGACTTCTTCCAAGAGAAAGTCTTTTGGAAAGTTGAAGAAGTCTATGAAAAAGCAGAAGATGGAAGATGGAAAGAAAAAGAAGGCAGAGCTAAAGAAAAAGGCCGCTAACAAAGAAAAGTATTTTCATTATAATACTGACGGCCACTGAAAGTGAAAATGCCCTATATACCTAACCACCCTAAAGAATAAGAAGGAGACAGGTCCTTCTAGAGGTATGCTCCTTATTGAATCTAACCTTACAATTTCTTCTACATCCAATTAGGTGCTTGACTCTAATTCTAGTGCTCATTTATGCACTTCCATGCAGGGTCTTGAGGATAGCAGGTGGTTGAGGAATGGTGAGATGATCCTATGCATCAAAAATGAAGCTAGGGTTGCTGCTATGGCCGTGGGAACATATCCTCTTCGACTACAATCTGGCTTAGATTTAGTACTTAAGAAATATTATTATGTGCCTGCTGTAAGCAAGAATTTGATTTCTATTTCATGTTTGGCACAAAAAGGCTATGTAATTAGTTTTCTTAAGGACCATTGTAATATTCTTTATGAAAGAAATAAAATTGCAAGTAGTTTTCTTATTAACGATCTCCATCAGTTACATATTGATATATCTATCTTTAATATTGAGCAAAATATGAATGCCATAGGATCAAAACGACCCAAGGATAGTCCAAATGATAGGTATCTATGGCACTTAAGACTAGGTCATATAGTAGAAGATAGGGTTAACATATTGAAGAAAATCGGGTTATTGAGTCCGTTGACTTTCGAGTCATATCCAATTTATGAATAATGTTTTCATGACAAAATGACTAAGCTCTCTTTTGTAGGATATAGAGAAAAGGCCACGGATCTACTTGCCCTAGTACATACTGATGTGTGTGGCCCATTTGATGTGCCGGCTAGAGGCAACTTTGTCTACTTCATAACCTTTATAGATGATTTATTTCAATATGGGTATATGTATCTTATGAGACATAAGTCTGAAGCCTTTGAAAAGTTTAAAATCAGACATGAAGTGAAAAAACAAACTGAAAAATCCATTAAGGTTCTTCGATCAGATCGAGGAGGTGAATACCTTAGTCGAGAATTTCTGGACTATCTCAAGCAATATGGATAGTCTCTCAATGGACTCCACCTAGAACACCTCAACTCAATGAGATTTCAGAATGGAGGAATCGGACCCTATTAGATATGGTTCGATCCATGATGAGCTTCACAGACCTTCCTAATTTTTTTTGAAGATATAGTCTATTAACTGCTATATATTTACTGAATAGGATTTTCTCTAAAACTATTCCTACCACACCGTATGAGATATGGCATGGTAAGAAATCAAGTCTGAGTCATCTCAAAATTTGGGATTGTTTGACTCATGTCAAAAGACAACAAGCGGACAAGTTAGACTATAGGTCCTTTAGAGCTTGATTTATAGGATATCCTAAAGAGTCATTAGGATATTATTTCTACATTCCAAAAGACCATAATATGATTGTGTGTCGGCATGCCATCTTTCTTGAAAAATAGTTTATTCAAGATGGTCGCATTGGAATGTAGATCAAGCTTGAGGAGAAAGTCTCCCAAGAGCAACAAGCTAAGGATCCTATGAAACCAAATCAGGTTGACCCAATACAATCACTACCTCCTCGATCTCGTAGATCGAAAAAGATTTTTCGTCCCCCTGAGAGGTACTTAGGTACCTTTTTAGAGAAAGTAGATGAAATGTTCCTCGTAGGTAATAGAGTTCATGGTGATGATCCCAAAACCTATGATGAGGCGATATTGGATATCGACTCCGAGAAATGGTTACAGACAATGAAGTCAAAAATTAACTCAATGTACTCAAATCAAGTCTGGACCTTGGTAGATCCATCTGAAGGTATAGTATCTATTAGGTGTAAATGGATCTACAAGAGAAAGATTGGTGCAGATGGAAATGTGGAGACATTCAAAGCTAGATTAGCGAAAAAAGGGTATAGTCAGCGCAAAGGCATTGACTATTAGGATACCTTTTCGCCAGTAGTCATGCTAAAATCCATCAGCACATATCTTGCTGTTGCAGCCTGTTTTGATTATGAAATATGGCAAATGGATGTGAAAATGATGTTTTTAAATGGATACCTTAAGGAAGATATCTATATGGAGCAGCCATTAGGATTCACATCCAGTGATGCTCATCATAAAGTATGCAAGCTGCAAAGGTCCATATATGGACTCAAGCAAGCATCTCGAAGCTGGAATATCCATTTTAATGATGTGATCAAATTATTTAATTTCATCAAGAACGAGGAGGAACTATGTATTTTCAAAAAGGTCAGTGAAAGTGTTATTATCTTCCTCGTACTATACGTGGATGATATCCTCCTTATTGAGAATGATATTCCCATGTTGACCATAGTTAAAATATGGTTATCTAAAGAATTCTCCATGAAAGACCTAGGAGAAGCATCCTTCATTCTAGAAATTAAGGTCTATAGAGATAGACCGAATAGGATGCTACGGCTTTCACTGAAGATGCACATAGAGGAAGTGCTAAAGAGGTTTAGCATGGAAAACTCCAAGAGGGGTTTGGTATCCTTCAGACATGGCATTCATCTCTCCAAGAAAATGTGTCCCAACACACCTGAGGAGATTAAATACATGAGTAAGATCTCTTATGCTTCAGCAATAGGGAGCCTCATGTATGCTATGTTATGTACACGACCTGATATAGCCCATGCTGTGAGTGTCACGAATAGATATCTATCGAATACAGGTGAAGAACACTAGACTTTTGTGAAATGTATCCTTAAATACTTGAGAAGAACTAAGGATATGTTGTTAGTTTTTTATAATTGAGAACTCTAAGTCCATGGGTATACAGACTCAGATTTTATGTTTGATATAGATGATCGAAAGTCAACATCTAAGAGTCTATTTGTATATAATGATGATGCTGTCAGTTGAAAGTGTTTCAAGCAGACGGTAATAGCAGACTCCACCATGGAAGCAGAGTACATCACTGCGTCAGAAGCTTCAAAGGGGGCATTCTGGTACAAGAAGTTTGCCATAAAGATTGGAGTGATGCCATTAGATATCATTCCTCTATACTGAGATAATAATGGTACCATAGCCCTAGCTAAGGAGCCGAGGTCTCACCAAAAATTCAAGCACATCGAGTGGTGATACCATCTCATCCACGATTACCTCAAGAAAGGTTACGTCGAGAGTCGACTCCATAGATAATGCGGCATATCCACTTACAAAGCCATTGAGCCAGCAGAAGATCGAAGCCCATGTTGAGAAGATGAGACTTAGATTTATAGCCAATTAGCTTTAGGTCAGGTGCAAGTTTGTTAGATATGTGTGCCCTAAAAGCTAGATTGGCTGACACTTGTAATACACTTCTAAGGATAAAATTATAATTTAAACTATAAATAATAAAATAAATTATTTTCTATCATAATGTGTATTTGAAAGTATCTGTGATACATTCCTTAAGTTAATGGTAATGATAGTTC
The DNA here is from genome assembly GCA_006176705.1 of Cocos nucifera. Classification (NCBI taxonomy): domain Eukaryota; kingdom Viridiplantae; phylum Streptophyta; class Magnoliopsida; order Arecales; family Arecaceae; genus Cocos; species Cocos nucifera. Next base: position 310,594 of record QRFJ01003358.1, on the reverse strand, counting down.
ATATTTTCAAGAGTTGAAAATTTAATACATCAATTTTCATTATTAACACATAAAATGCTTTTGACCGTAGGATAATCATGAGGATGGTGATTGATCTAGAAGGTTGGTGTATGATCGCTTCTTTAGGATAGAAAAGTCTTGAGTCTATGGTGCAGAGACATCGGAGCGAGAGTATAGATACTCGTTAGAGAACGAGGGCATTGAGCGTGACCATCTCGAGTAGTCATAAGAAAGTCTACCTTCTCGTCGATGACTGGCTTGAAGCTGTAGTGGTATGTCTGGTTAATTGACCTGAGGTGCATCGACAGTTCACCTTGAGGGTGTTATAGTTTGACGACACCATAACTCGATCTTCTAGCCATTCGAAATCTTGAGGTGTATGTTGGATATAGCATATTCATTATAGGAATTGGATTGCACCAATAAGGGATCTATCTACCTCGGTAGAAGAGGAGTAGCCCTATGATGATCATGAGAATCAAGTCCATAAGCCCATGGCCATGGCAGAGTGAAATAATAGAAAGAGTTTCTATTAGGATTTTCATATTGGACTTGAATCGAATGATTAATTCATATGATGGATATTAGAGTTTGACGAGATCACCTTAACCCTAATCTGATTGGGACTCAAGATAGAGGAATCTAATCACACAAGTAACTATATCGAGAGGTTCACTTTTAGTCATGATGGATTGCCACCATATGCTGCTAGGTGTCACTAGTGGATTTTGGGAGCAATTAGAATGATTTGGATGATCGATCATACTAGTTGTTTGAATCAGAAAAGTTCTGATCCATCGGAAGGTGTTTTGATGATGTCGATGATAGAGATTGCAACATATCCCATTACCCTATGGAACTGAACCTAACTGGATCAAACAAACAAGAGTTTGGATCTGGATGTCATCAATTAGACTAATTTAGTTCAATTGATTTGAATAAGATTCAATTAGGTTCAAGAAAATCGTGCTAGCACATAATTGAGCCTAATGTTCTTCTTTAATAATCATTATAGCTTGTTTCGACTGAGCCAAATGTGTTTGGGCTTACATAGAAATCTTTACTGGATCTAACTGGAGCTTGTCTAAATCAAAAAAGGGTTGTCTTAATTTATTTGATAAATTTAAGATAACACCTACCATTTTCAGTCACCTGCTAATTCTTATTTTCAGACATTGGTCAAATGTTGACCCTAGATACTTGGACATCTGCCCATGTGTCATGCACCTATAGAAGAGTACCTGGGGCCTTGTCCCCCTCCTAGAATGTACATAGGAAGAGGGCGCATGCCTAGGAAGACATGCGCCCCATGAGGATAAAGGGGGAGTCCCATCTGTATGGGACTCTTGAAGGAAAATCCTAAATTTTTTGGATCAGGTTCGTTCAGATCTGATTGAATCGAGAGGCATATTTCAAAAATTCTCCTCTTAGATCTAGATTAAATTTGATATTTTTCAAATCTAATTTATGATCTAATAATTAAGAAAATAAAATTAAATTAATTCTGAATTAATTTTACCTTGATCGTGGGTAATCTGATTATCCATTGATGATCCTACGGAAGCTCTGAGGTTCTGGATCTAGCCATGCAAGCGCCTGACCTCTACCGATATCCACTCAGGCTAGATCTAGAGATACTCTTCTTCTCTTTCTTTTCTCCAAAAATTAGATCTGGATCTGATTTGGAGGATCTTCAAAATTTCTTCTGAAGATTACCCGTCGTCTCTGCAGCATTGCTGCCTTCTTCCTTTTTCGTCAACTTTTTCTTGCTTGACTCGCACTAATCTGAAGGACCCAACCTTCTTGGGCATGGAAAGGAGAGAGAGGGCCAAATGTTGTCATGGAGAAGGGAGAGGGGTAGCCTTGGGGCATGGCTAGGAGGAAGTGTTCTAAAAGTGGGCGCAGATAAGGTCTATTTATAGACTCTGCTGCGCCATGTAGTACTGCATCACCCTGGCCAATTATGTTGCTTCATTCAATCAGATCTAAATCTAATTGGTGGAAAGAGAGACCCACAAATTCATCCTAAGGTGGTGCCTAAGATTGGTCAAAGTCTATAGGTGAGGGTCACCTAGTTTGAATCCAACAAGCAACCAAGAGTCCCATCCATATGGGACTCCAGCATCCCTATCCATGGGCACACACCATCCTAGGCATGCGCCCCCTTTCTTTCCAATTTTTAGAGAAGGGACAAGCCCATATCTGCTCTCCAATAAGTGTGTGACACATGGGCGAACGTCCAAGGATCAAAGGTCAATGTTTGACCAAGTCAAAGTAGAAGAATTTGGTAGGTGATGAAAAATGGCAGGTGTTGTCTCAAATTTATCTCATAAATTAAGATAATCTTTTTTTGACTTAGACAAGCTTTAGTCAGACCAAGTAAAGGTACCAGAGTGAGCACAAACTTATTTGGTTCAGTTGAGACAACTTTTATGATAAGAAAAAGGAGAATGTTAGGCTCAATCATGTGCTAGGACGATTTCCTTGAACCTAATTGAATCTAATTCAAATCAACTAAACTGTGTTAGTCCAATTGATGATATCTAAATCCAAATCCTTATTTGTGTGATCCGATTAGGTTCAGTTCTATATGATAATGGGACATGTCATGATCTCCATCATCAACATCATCAAAACTCCTTTCGATAAATCAGAACTCTTCTGATTTAGACAACTAGAATGATCGATCATCAAAATCATTCTAGTTGCTCTCAAAATCCACCAGTGACACCTAGCAGCATATGGTGCCAACCCATCAAAACTAAAAATGAACCTCTCGGTACAGCTACTTGTGTGATTACGTTCTTCTATTTTGAGTCCCAATCAAATTAGGGTCAAGGTGAACTCATCAAACCCTAATTCCTATCATATGATTTAATCATTCGATTCAAGTCCGATGTGAAAACCTTAATAGAAACTCTTTCTATTATTTCACACTCTATCACGGCCATGGGCTTTTGGACTTGATTCTCATGATCATCATAGGGCTGCTCCTCTTCTATCGAGGTAGATAGATTCCATCTTGGTGCAATCCAGTTCCTACAATGAACATGCTATAGCCAACATATACCTCAGGATTCCGAATGGCTAGGAGATCGAGTCATGGTGTAGTCAAACTATAACACCCTCAAGGTGAACTGGCGATGCATCTCAGGTCAAAGAACCAGACACACCACTGCAGCATTGAGTCAGTCATCGATGAGAAGGTAGACTTTCTTATGACTACTCGAGGTGGTCAGGCTCAGTGCCCTCATTCTCTAACGAGTACCTGTACTCTCGCCACGGTGTCTCTACACTCAAGACTCATCTACTACAAAGAAGTTATTGTACACTAACCTTCGAGATCAATCATCATTCTCATGATGATCCTATGGTCAGGAGCATTTTATGAGTTAATAAATGATAATTCATATCTTAAATTTTTAACTCTTGAAAATATGAATTATCATTACCATTAACTCAAAAGATGTATCACAGACACTAAACACACTTATGTGATAGAAAATAATCCATTTTTATTATTTATAGTTAAAATTATAATTTTGCCCTTAGAAGTGTATTACAAGTGTCAGCCAATTCTGGCTTCTAAGGCACACATATCTAACAAACATCCACTTGAGCTAAAGCCAATTGGCTACAAATCTAAGTCCCATCTTCTCAAGGTGGGCTTCGATCTTCTGCTGGCCCAATGGCTTAGTAAATGGGTCCACCACATTGTCTATGGAGTCGACTCTCTTGACCTCGACGTAATCCTTCTCGAGGTAATCATGGATGAGGTGATATCGCCGCTCGATGTGCTTGGTTTTTTGGTGAGATCTTAGCTCCTTTTTAAGGGCTATGGCACCATTATTGTCGCAGTATAGAGGAGTGGCATCTGATGGCATTACTCCGATCTCTATGACAAATTTCTTATACCAGAATGCCTCCTTTGCAACTTCTGATGCAGCAATGTATTCTGCTTCCATGGTGGAATCTACTATTACTGTCTGTTTGAAACTCTTCCAACTGACAGCACCATCATTGCACAAAAATAGACTCCTAGATGTCGATTTTCGATCATCTATATCGGACATAAAATCCGAGTCTGTATATCCCTGGACCTGGAGTTCTCCATTACCAAAGATCAATAACATATCCTTAGTTCTTCTCAAGTACTTAAGGATATATTTCATAGAAGTCCAGTGTTCTTCATCTGAATTCAACTGATATCTACTTGTGACACTCATAGCATGGGCTATATCAGGTCGTGTACATAACATGGCATACATGAGGCTCCCTATTGCAGAAGCATAAGGGATCTTGCTCATGCATTCTATTTCCTCAGGTGTGCTAGGGCACATCTTCTTGGAAAGATGAATACCATGTCTGAAGGGTACTTAAACCCCTCTTAGAGTTTTCCATACTAAATCCTCTTTAGTACTTCTTCTATGTACATCTTCCATGTGAAAGTCCTAGCATCCTATTCGGTCTATCTCTATAGATCCTTAATTCTCAGAATAAAGGATGCTTCTCCTAGGTCTTTCATGGAGAATTCTTTAGGACAACCATATTTTGACTGTGGTCAACATGGGAATATCATTCCCAATAAGGAGGATGTCATCCACGTACAATACGAGGAAGACAACAGCGCTCCCACTGACCTTTTTGAAGAACACATGGTTCCTCTTCATTTTTGATGAAACCAAAATTTTTGATCACATCATTAAAATGAGTGTTCCAGCTCCGAGATGCTTGCTTAAGTCCATATATGGACCTTTGCAGCTTGCATAACTTTGTGATCAGTATCACTGGATGTGAAACCTAGCGGCTGTTCCATATAGATATCTTCCTCAAGATATCCATTTAAGAATGTCCGTTTTCACGTCCATTTGCCATATTTCATAATCAAAATAGGCTGCAATAGCAAGCAATGTGCGGATGGATTTTAGCATAGCTACTGGGAAAAGGTATCCTGATAGTCAATGCCTTCACGTTGACTATAACCTTTTGCCACTAATCTAGCCTTGAATGTCTCCACATTCCCATCTGCACCAATCTTTCTCTTGAAGATCCATTTACACCCAATAGGTACTATACCTTCTGGTGGATCTACCAAGGTCCAGACTTGGTTTGAGTGCATCGAGTCAATTTCTGACTTCATTGCCTCTAACCATTTCTCGGAGTCGATATCTGATATCGCCTCATTATAGGTTTTGGGATCATCACCATGAACCCCATTACCTATGAGGAACATTTTCTCTCTACATCCTCTGAAATAGTACCTAAGTATCTCTTCAGGAGGATGGAAAATCCTTTTTCCGATCTACGAGGTGGAGGAGGTAGTGTATCTTATTGGCTCAACCTGATTTGGTTCCAATTGGTCCTTAGCTCGTTGCTCTTGTGAGACTTTCTCATCAAGCTTGATCTGCTTTCCAATGCCGCTATCTTGAATAAACTATTTTTCAAGAAAGATGGCATGTCGACTCACAATCACATTGTGATCTTCTGAAATGTAGAAATAATATCCTAATGACTCTTTAGGATATCCTATGAATCGAGCTCTGAAAGGACCTAAAGTCTAACTTATCCACTTGTTGTCTTTTGACATGAGCCGGACAACCCCAAATTCTGAGATGACTCAGACTTGATTTCTTACCATGCCATATCTCATACGGTGTGGTAGGAATGGTTTTAGAAGGAACCCTATTCAGTAAGTATATTGCAAGTTAACAATGACAGTATCCCCAAAGAAAATCAGGGAGGTCTGTGAAGCTCATCATGGATCGAACCATATCTAATAGGGTCCGATTTCTCCATTCTGAAACCTCCATTGAGTTGAGGTGTTCCTGGTGGAGTCCATTGAGAGACTATGCCATTTTTCTTGAGATAGTCTAGAAATTTTTGACTAAGGTATTCACCTCCTCGATCTGATCGAAGAATCCTTAATGGGTTTTTCAATTTGCTTTTTCTACTTCATGTCTGAATTCTTTGAACTTTTCAAAAGCTTCAGACTTGTGTCTCATAAGATACACATACCCATACCTAGATGAAATCATCGATAAAGGTTATGAAGTAGACAAAATTGCCTCTAGCTGGCACATCAAATGGGCCGCACACATCTGTATGTACTAGGGCAAGAAGATCTGTGGCCCTTTCCCCATGTCCTACAAAAGGGAGTTTAGTCATTTTGCCATGAAGACAGGATTCACAAATTGGATATGACTCAAAGTCAATGGACTCAATAGCCCAGTTTTCTCCAATTTGTTAACCCTATCTTCTGCTATATGACCTAATCTTAGGTGCCATAGATATCTATCATTAGGACTATCCCTAGGATGTTTTGATTTTATGTCATTCACATTTTGCTCAAAGTTAAAAATAGATACATCAACATGTAACTGATAAAGATCGTTAATAAGAAACCACTTGCAATTTTATTTCTTTCATAAAGAATGTTACAATGGTCCTTAAGAAAACTAATTACATAGCCTTCTACTGTAAGGTAAGAAATAGAAATCAAATTTCTGCTTGCTGCAGGCACATAATAACAGTCTTTTAATACTAAGTCTAAACTAGATGGTAGTCGAAGAGGGTATGTTCCCACGGCCATGACAGCAACTCTTGCTCCATTTTTGATGCATGTAGGATCATCTCACCATCCCTCAGCCTCCTGCTATCCTCAAGATCCTACATAGAAGTGCACAGGTGAGCACTAGAACTAGAGTCAAGCACCCAACTGGATGCAGAAGAAATCGTAAGGTTAGACTCAATAATGAGCATACCTCCAGAAGGACCAGCCTCCTTATTCTTTAGGGTGGCCAGGTATGTAGGGCAGTTCTGCTTCCAGTGGCCGTCATTGTTGCAATGGAAATACTTTTCTTTGTCAGCGGCCTTTTTTTTCAGCTCTGCCTTTTTCTTCTTTCCTCCTTCCATCTTTTGCTTTTTCGCACAGACTTCTTCTTCTTTCCAAAAGACTTTCTTCTTGAAAGAAGTCCGTTCCATAGCAAGTACTGAGCCTTTAGAACCTTTCATGGAAAGCTCAGCGGTAACCAGCATGTTCATAAGTTCGGCCAAGGAATTTTGAAGTTTATGCATATGGTAGTTCATGATGAACTATGCCCATACGCATCAGTCAAGGATTGCAGAATTATATCATTCTGTAGATCCAAGTCCAACCTCACTCCGAGCTTCTCAAGCTCTTCCATGTCCTTGATCATCATCAGATAATGATCTTGGACTGACTGCCCATCATGCGCATCTTAGCCTTGAACAGTCGTTTAGTGACTTGATACTTGGCTGCGCGACTCTGTTCACCAAACATCTCCTATAGGTGAGCCAACATTTGGCGAGCAGTTCTGATATCTTCATGTTGGCACTGAAGCTCATCAGACATCGAGCCCAACATGTAGTATCTGGCCTTATTATCTTCGTCAGTCCACTTATCCAGAGATGCTCTCTGTTCAGCAGATGGATGGGCTGGTAAGGTGGGAGGGTCCTGGTCCAATACATGAGTTAACTTCTCAGAATCCAAAATGATTTTGAAGTTCAGAGCCAATCCTTCTAATTTGGTCCGATCAGTCTATGGGTGTCCAGGATTCGTGCTAGTGGGTTGGATGCAGACATTTTTCTGTAGAGAGTCAAAGTTTCTAGTTAGATATTGTAATTAAGACTTAACCAATTTATTTAGGGATTTTATTTTAAAATAAATTAGCTCCCACTATTTTTTCGGATCTCTACACTCCCTCTATAGAGATGCGAAAAATCTCCATGATTACTGATTTCTAGTGGGTGGTGCGGTCCCACCAACTGACTCATCACCTCACCTAACAGTTATTGGTGATGGGTTAGCCAATGAGTGAACAACTCTTGTTCAATGATTCTCTAATCATGGTGCACCCAAACTTGGTCTCTAATTCATGAATCTCACCGTGTTCGGAATATTGATCCACTTCCTTAGTTAAGTCAGACCCACCATTTGCACAGATTGAATTTCTAATTGGGTTTCTCACCATATCTAGAATATTAAGCCCAATTCATCCTCCACCTAGTAGCATCCAATGCCTAATAGACATGGTTGTATCTCTCGGTGTAACTGAGCTACCGTAATCAATCAAGAATAATCAACCTCGAGAAGGGCTCGCACATCTACAATGGTGGAAGACCATGACTTAATCTTTTCTTAGAAGAATTTGATTTAGGTCTCATTAAACTAGACTTGACATTGTCATAACTATTATGACTAACCTAGTGGCATGGGTTAGCTCGGATTATTGACCACCTCATATCAGAACTGAGTCAACAAATATGGCCAGGTAAGTGAGATCGGTGGAAGGGATATGCCATTAACTCGACAAGAATGCATTCGAGTCGAGTAGCTCCCAATTAAAAACCAGTCGGTCGTATCTGCTAGACTTACCTTAGACACCAAATTCTTCAGACAGAACCAATCGAGTTAGCCTACAATCCAGACTCTAACCACTAAAACTAATTAGGTCTTAGCTTGATTGATCACTCATGTGACTCGATCTTGATCCAGACTTAAATCCTATTAGGCTGGTCAATTTAAGCATTGTTGATCCCATCTAACCAACTCTTGATTCGGTTTGATCAACCGCTAGACCTAATTGAGCTACCCAAGCCCGAACCCAGATTTATGAATATGTCTTAGATATCAAATTCTTAATTTTAGACCTAATTGATATTTTATAAGCTTAATTATTAATTAAGTCAGGGTTCTTAAACAAAATATGTAAATAAGATCCTAGGATTTCAGGATCTAAGGTTTTGCAGAAAGTAAGTTTTCAATTTCTGATTAAGGATGAACGTGCAGCACCCCTACACATCATAAGAACACCCCATCGAATGGGAGGAGAGGGTCTTTAAGCCCTACTTTGTTCTTATGACTGAATGGCCAAGGGGAATGCCTTAATCAAAAATATAACTAATCTACAAAAAAATAAATTAGATCTAAGCATATATCTCATATAAAAGATCTAATTAAAATATATTTTGTATATATCACATATATCATGCATGCATATTTTTTAGATCTAAATTATCTCATAATCATCTAAAAAATTAAATTTAAATTTGATCTTATCAAATAAAATTTAATCTAGACCTATTTGCAGAACTATTCTACAACTAGTCTAAACATGCAACTATCATATCTCATATGAACAAATTAATTTTATTTTTTTTCTATTTTTAAATCTGATTATAACATTTATAATATCAAAAAATAAAAAATAAATAGATCTAAAAATTATATTTAATTAAATAAAAATATGATTATACTAGACTACACATAGAATAATTCTATTCCTAGTCTAGTTATGTATCTCATACATATTATTGATCTAGTGACGTCAATTTCAATTTTAATTTTTTCATTTTTTCAATTTTAGATCTAATCACATTTTCAGATCTAAAATCATTAACTGATATCAGAGAAAATAAAATTAAATTAATTTTGAATTAATTTTACCTTGATCATGGGTAATCTGATTACCCATTGATGATCCTATGGAAGCTCTGAGGTTCTGGATCTAGCCACGCAAGCACCTGGCCTCTACCAGTATCCACTCAGACTGGATTCGGAGATCTTTTTCTTCTCTTTTTTTTTCTAAAAATTAGATCTGGATCTGATTTGGAGGATCTTCAAAACTTCTTCTGAAGATTATCCGTCGTCTCTGCAGCAGTGTTGCCTTCTTCCTTTTTCGTCAGCTTTTTCTTGCCTGACTCACACTAATCTGAAGGACCCAACTTTCTTAGGCATGGAGAGGAGAGAGAGGGCCAGATGTTGGCATGGAGTAGGGAGTGGGGTAGCCTTGGGGCGTGGCTAGGAGGAAGTGTTCTAAAAGTGGGCGCAGACAGGGTCTATTTATAGACTTTACTGCGCCATGTAGTGCTGCATCACCCCAGCCAATAATGTTGCTTCGTTCAATCAGATCTAAATCTGATTGGTGGGATGAGAGACCCATGAATTCATCCTAAGGTGGCACCTAAGACTGGTCAAAGTCTATAGGTGAGAGTCACCTAGTTTGAATCCAACAAGCAACCTGGAGTCCTATCCGTATGGAACTCCAGCATCCCTATCCATGGACGCACGCCATCCTAGGCATGTGCCCCATTTTTTTCCAATTTTCAGAGAGAAGACATGCCCCTATCTACTCTCCAATAAGTGCATGACACATGGGTAGATGTCCAAGGGTCAAAGGTCAATGTTTGACCAAGTCAAAGTACAAGAATTAGCAGATGATGGAAAATGGTAGGTGTTGTCTCAAATTTATCTCATAAATTAAGACAATCTTTTTCTGACTTGGACAAGCTCAAGTCAGACTAGGTAAAGGTACCTGAGTGAGCACAAACTCATTTGGCTCAGTTGAGATAATTTTTATGATAAGAAAAAGGAGAACATTAGGCTCAATCGTGTGCTAGCACGATTTTCTTGAACCTAATTGAATCTAATTCAAATCAACTGAACTGTGTTAGTCCAATTGATGATATCCAAATCCAAATCCTTGTTTGTGTGATCCAGTTAGGTTCAGTTCTATATGGTAATGGAACATGTCATTGATCTTCATCATCGACATCATCGAAACTCCTTTCGATGGATCAGAACTCTTCTGATTCAAACAACTAGAATGATCGATCATCTAAATCATTCTAATTGCTCCCAAAATCCATCCAGTGACACCTAGCAGTATATGGTGGCAACCCATCAAAATTAAAAATGAACCTCTCAGTGCAGCTACTTGTGTGATTAAGTTCTTCTATCTTGAGCCTCGATCAGATTAGGGTTAAGGTGAACTCATCAAACCCTAATTTCTATCATATGATTTAATCATTCGATTCAAGTCCGATGTGAAAACCTTAATAGAAACTCTTTCTATTATTTCACACTCTGCCATGGCCATGGGCTTATGGACTTCATTCTCATGATCATCATAGGGCTGCTCCTCTTCTACCGAGATAGATAGATTCCATTTTGATGCAATCCAGTTCCTACAATGAACATGCTATAGCCAACATACACCTCAGGGTTCCGAATATACACCTCAGGGTTCCGAATGGCTAGGAGACCGAGTCATGGTATAGTCAAACTATAACACCCTCAAGGTGAACTATCGATGCATCTCAGGTCAAAGAATCAGACATACTACTACAGCATCGAGTCAGTCATCGATGAGAACGTAGACTTCCTTATGACTACTCGAGGTGGTCACGCTTAGTGCCCTCATTCTCTAATGAGCACCTGTACTCTCGCTCCGGTGTCTCTACACCGTAGACTCAAGACTCATCTACTACAAAGAAGTGATTGTACACTAACCTTCCAAATCAGTCATCATCCTCATGATTATCCTATGGTCAGTAGCATTTTATGAGTTAATAAATGATAATTCATGTCTTAAATTTTCAACTCTTGAAAATATGAATTATCATTACCATTAACTCAAGGGATGTATCACAGACACTAAACATACTTATGTGATAGAAAATAACCCATTTTTATTATTTATAGTCAAAATTATAATTTTGCCCTTAGAAGTGTATTACAAGTGTCAGCCAATTCTGACTTCTAGGGCACACATATCTAACAACTCCAAGGTTGCTTCGGGGGATTAAACTCTATGGTGCCAAGAACTCTTGTTTGACCCAGTCTTGGTGCCACCTCAGGAGAGTTTTAAGGGTCTCTCATCTGATTGGATTAGATGATGTCATCCCATCAATCAGATTTAGATCTGATTGCATAAAGGGCCGTGATTGACCGGGATGATGTGTCACTGCATGGCGCAGCAGGGTCTATATAAACCCTGTCTGCACCTAATTTTTAATGCTTCTACCTTTAGCCCATGCCACAAAGTCTCTCTCCCTCCTTCTCCATGCCACCCTCTGGCCCTCTCTCTCCTCTCCACATTCAAGGGGTTTTGGGCATGAATAAGATGCGATCCAAGCAAGTGAAAGGTGCCAGGAAAGGAAGAAGGCAACACTACTGCAAGAAACAACGATAGTTCTTCAAAAGGAGTTTTGAAGACCTTCAAGATTAGATCTAGATCTAATTTTTGGAGAATTGATTAAGAAGAAGAAGATCTCTAGATCCTGCAAGAGTGGATACTAGTAGAGGCTAGGTGCTTGCGTGGCTACATCCAGAACCTCAGGCAATCATCGAGATCATCATAGGATAATTGGATTACCCAAAATAAAGGTATAATTAAATTAGATTTAATTTTTATTTTATTTTTATTATCAGATCAATAAGATTAGATCTAAAGAGTCTTAGATCTGATTAGAATCTTAGAGAAAAAATTTTTAAAATATCCCTCCTGATCCAATCAGATCTAAACGAACCTAACCCAAAAAATAGATTTTTTCTTTCAATCTTCATCCATCTACTTCTCGAGAGATGCTCTCTGATTAGTAGATGGATAGGCTAGTAAGATGAGAGGATCCTGTTCTAACACATTAGTCAACTTCTCAGAATTCAAAATAATTTTGAAGTTCCAGAGCCAATCCTTGAAGTTAGGTGCGGTCCGTCTATGGGTGTCCAGAATATGGACTAGTGGATTGGACGCAAACATTTTTCTATAGAGAGTCAAAGTTTCTAGTTAGATTTTATAACTAGATTTAACCAATTTTTTTAGGAATTTTATTTTTAAATAAATTAGGCTTTCACTATTTACTCGAATTCCTACACTCCCTTGGTAGAGATGCAAAAATCTTCATGATTATTGATTTCTAGTGGATGGTACGCTCCCACCAACTGACTCACTACCTCACCTAACAGTTATTGGTGGTGATACGTCATCCGATGAGTGAACAACTCTTGTCCAATGATTTTTTAATCATGGTGCACCCTAACCTGATCTCTAATTCATGAATCTCACCATGTATGAAATATTGATCCACTACTTAGTTAAGTCAGACCCACCATTTGCATAGATTGGATTTTTTATTGGATCCCTTACCGTATCTAGAATATTGAGCCCAATCCATCCTCCAACCCATAGTATCCAATGCCGAATATACATGGTTGCATCTTTTCAATGCAACTAAACCAGTGTATCCAGCCGAGAATAATCAACCATGGGAGGGGCCCGCACATCTACATTGGTGGAAGATCTTAGACTTAATATTTTCTTAGAAAGATTTAATTTAGGTCTCTTTAAACTTGACTTGACTTAGTCATAATAATATGACTAACCTAATGGCATGGGTTGGCTCGAATTGTTAGCCACCTTGAATCAGAACTGGGTTGACATAAATGGCCAGGTAAGTGAGACCGATTGAAGGGATATGCCATTAACTCAATAAGAACGCATTCAAGTTGAGCAGATCCCAATTAAAAATTAGTCAATCATATTTGCCAAACTTACCTTAAACATCAAATTATTGAATCAGAACTAATTAGGTTAGCCTACAATTCAGGCTCGAACCATGGAGCCAAATTAGGTCTTGACTTGATTGAGTCACATCTCAATAAGATTCGATCTTCACCCAGACTTAATCCTATTAGGCTGGTCAAATCTAAGCTTTCTTTGATCCCATCTAACTAACTCTTGATTTGGTTTAATCAACCGTTAGACCTAATTGAGCTACCCAAGCCCAAATCCAATTTTATGATTATATTTTAGATATGAAAATTCATAATTTTTAGATCTAATTAATTTCATAATCTTACTTCTTAATTAAATTTTGGGTTCATGAACAAAACATATAATAAAAATCCAAGGATTTTAGGATCTAAAATTGTAGAAAAATAAGTTCTGATTTCTGATTAAGGACGAATGCACAATACCCCTACATGCCATAAGAACACCACATTGAATGGATGGAGAGGGCCTTTAAATCCTACTTTGTTCTTATGATCAGATGGCCATGGGGAACTCTTTAATCAAAAATATAATTTTTTACTATAAAACTAGTTAGATCATATATTACATATAAAAAGATCTAACTAATACATGTCTTGCATACATCTCATGTATCATCAACATGCATACTTTTAGATCTAAAATATCATATATTAAATCTAAAAAATAAAATTTTAAATTTGATCATATCAAATATAAAACTATTCTTGACATCTTATAGAACTATTCTATGACTAGTCTAAGCATGCATCTTTCATATCTCATATGAATAAATCAAAAACTAAAAAAATTATTTTTTATTTTTAGATTATATTATAATAATTATAACTTCAAAAAAATAGAAATTAAATAGATCTAAAATTATATTCAATTAAAATCAATACATGATCATACTAGACTATACATAGAACTATTTTATACCTAGTCTAGTTATGCGTCTTATACATATTAGATCTAAAATTTTTAATTTTTTAATTTTTTTATTTTAGATCTAATCATATCTGATGTGATGTCTAAAATTTTTTAATATCAAATCATAAATAAAAATAAAATCAGATCTAAGGTAGATCTGAAGAACTACTAACGCAGCTATGATATCAGTTGAAAAAAAAATTCTATTTTCCACCACAGGATCGTGCAAATCTGATCAGATCTATGATGGATTTTTTTAAAAAAAATTTAAATAATTTGATCAGATCTAAGAGTTCTCAAATCTGATCATGGTGATCTAATATTAAAAATTAAAATAAAAATTAAATCAGATTTAATTTCATACCTTGTTTGGGTAATCTAATTATCCTGCGATGATCCTGATGTTTTCTAAGGTTCTGGAAAGAGCCATGCACGCACCTGACCTCTATCGACATCCACTTGGGAAGGATCTAGATATCTTCTTTTCATAATTTTTTTCTCCAAAGATTAGATCTGAATCTGATATGAAAGTCCTTCAAAAATTTTTTGAAGGCAGCATGTCCGTCTCACAAACACCATCACGTAGACGTTGAACTCTTCATAGATTTGATTAGATTTTCTTCTTAGATTTATTCCTAACTTTTTCAGCATATAGAAGAGAGGGAGAGAGAGGATAGAGGGGGTGTGGGATATCTAGAATGATAGCCTTTGGGTATGAAAAAATATTTCTACATGAAGAGCCTTGGCACAAGGGTTCTTATACAAAAGCATAGCACCAAGCTAGAGTCCGTCTTTGACCAAAACCCTCATTTTTTTTGACCATTGGGACTCTAGACTTGATCTCCACAAAAGTCCCTAGATCTCATCTAATTTTGATGCCAAAAGTCAATTTGAAGATGGTAGCATGAGTAGATAAAAAAGAGTCCACTGTGCCTAGGACTCTTTCCTCAAGAGTTTGATCTAAATCAAACTCTATCATAACTCAGTTTAGACACCTCTAAAAATCATGAAATTTGGTACACCAAATCTATAATTGTGCTTTATCATATATCCAAAAATTAGATCAAAATAATTTTAAGAGAATTTTTTAGAAGCATCTGATCAGGTGACCCTTAATTCTCTCAAACAAGTCAACTTTTGACCCTAGTCCAATTTGACTATGAATGGATTTAATTTCTATAATTAATCTAACCTAGACTTATTTCAGTCAAAAAAAAATAAACCCATTCAAAATATAAGAATGAGTCAAATCAAATTTGACTTGGTTGTGATGAATCAGAAAGATTTCAGAAGAAGAAGGTCAGGCTCAATCGTGTGCTAGCACGATTACCTTGAACTTGATTGGATCTAATCCAAATCAATCAAATTGGATTAGCTCAATTGATGACATCCAGATCTAAATTCTTATTTGTGTGACCTAGTTAGGTTCAATTCTATATGATAATAAGATATGTCATGATCTCCATTATTGACATCATCAAAATACCTTTCGATGAACCAAAACTTTTCGGATTCATACAATTAGAATGCTTGATCATCAAAATCATTCTAATTGCTCCCAAAATCTACTAGTGACACCTATAGTATATGGTGGCAATCCATTAGAACTGAAAGTGAACCTCTCAGTGTAGTTACCTATGTGATTGGGTTCTTCTATCTTGAGCCTCGATAAGATTAGGGTTAAGGTGAACTCGTCAAACCCAATGTCGGTCATATGAATTAATCATTCGATTCGAGTCCAATGTGAAATCCTAATAGAAACTCTTTCTATCATATTCACTCTACCATGACCATGGGCTTAAGGACTCAATCACATGATTATCATAGGGCTACTCCTCATCTACCGAGGTAGATAGATCCCCTTATTGGTGCAATCCAATTCCTATAATGAACAAGCTATAGCCAACATACACCTTAGGATTTTGAATGGCTAGGAGATCGAGTTATGATGTAGTCAAACTATAATACCCTCAAGATGAACTATCGATACACCTTAGGTCAAAGAACCATACACACCACTATAGCATTGAGTCAGTCATCGATGAGAAGGTAGACTTTTGTTATGACTACTCGAGATGGTCATGCTTAGTACCCTTATTCTCTAACAAGTATCTGTACTCTCACTTCCGTGTCTCCACATCATAGACTCAAGATGCGTCTATCCTAAGAAAGCGATCATACACCAATCTTCTGGATCGATCACCATCCTCGTGATGATCCTACGGTTGAGAGCATTTTATGAGTTAATTATAAAAATCCATGTCTTAAATTTTCAACTCTTGAAAATATAAATCATCATTACCATTAACTCAAAAGATGTATCACAGACACTTTTAACTACACATTATGATAGAAAAATAATCCATTTATTAATTTATAGTCAAAATTACCAAATTGCCCTTAAAAGTGTATTACAAGTGACAGCCAATCTAGCTTCTAGGGCACATGTCTAACAGTTGAATGTTGAAACTATGGAAGGCTAAGGTCAAGTTCTTCACCTTGTCTAGATACTTTTTCATGTTTTCCTTTCGAGCTTCATAGTTGCCACTAACATGCCCCATAACCAATTGTGAATCACTATAAATATATAGATAATCTATCCCTAGTTCTTTAGCTATTTTCAATCCTATAATCAGTGCTTCATACTCCACTCCATTGTTAGTTGTAGAAAATCCAAAGCGTAATGCATATTTGGTAATAATCCCTTCTAGGCTGATAAGAATCAAACTTGTGCCTGCTCTAGAAGAATTGGATGAACCATCTACATATATTGTCTAGAAGTCCTTGGTGAGGTCAGAATTCTCATTAGAAGAGCTCAACTAAAAATTAGAAGTACTAGCTTCCTATTTCTCAAGCTCAGTCGGATCTGGAATAGTGCATTCTACCATAAATTCAGTGAGCTTTGATGGATGGCTGAGGTTAAAACTTTAGGTCAAATTCAGTGAGTTCAGTAGCCCATTTTGCAATCCTTCCAAAGGTATCCAACCGATGAAAACCTATCTTTATAGTTGATTTGTGAAAATTATTATTGTATGCCCTTGGAAGTGGGGTTAGAGCTTTCTGACTGTAATCAACAAAGCATAAGTTAGCTCTTCTAATTTTGTATACCTTATTTCGGCATCCCTTAGGATTCGACTGATATAATAGATTAGCTTTTGAACTTTATTCTCCTCTCTAATTAGGACAACTCAAATGGCCATAGGAGATACTGCCAAATAAGGAATAGTTCTTCATCGGGTTTGGTCTTGGCAAGGAGGGGAGGTGGGCTGAGGTAACTCTTCAGTTCTTCGAAGGCTTGCTGACATTCAAGGATCCAACAGAAATTCTTTGATTGCTTAAGCACTTGGATGAAGGGCATGCAGTGCTTTGCTACCTTGAAACCAAACGATTCAAGGCCGCAATCTTCTCTATCAGGTGCTGAACTTCTTTTATAGTCTTGTGAATGATCATTTCTTGGATGTCTCAGATCTTCTTCGGATTTGCTTCTATGTTACACCTTGACACCATGAATTCTAAGAATTTTTCTGAGGTTACTCCAAAAGAACATTTTGTTGGATATAGCTTCACCTTATACCTTCAAAAAGTGTCAAATGTCTCCTCTAAATCAGCAATATGGTTTCTTGAAGATCGGCTCTTGACAAGCATATCATCCACATAAACTTTCATGTTATGGTCGATCTGCTTGAAGATTTTGTTCACCAGGTGCTGGTAGGTTGCACCAGCATTTCTAAGTCCAAATGGCATGATCCTATAACAATAAAGCCTACAATCAATAATAAAAGTAGTTTTCTCTATCTTCAGGTGCCATCTGAATTTGGTTATAACTAAAGAAGACATCCATGAAGGTGAGGAGCTCATAGCCCAATGTTGCATCCACCAATTGGTCAATTTGAGGTTGAGAGTAGCTATCCATTGGGTAGACTTTGTTCAAATCAGTGAAGTCTATGCACATCCATCACTTTTCATTCGCCTTCTTAACAAGAACTACATTAGCAATCCAATCTAGGTAGGATGCCTTCTGAATGAACTTGGTTTTGAGGAGTTTGTCTACCTCATCCACAATCGCCTTCTACCACTCGAGAGCAAAGTTTTGCTTCTTTTGCTTCACAAGTCAATGCTTGTGATCCATACTTAGGCGGTGCTCCATTATCTCCGCATCTATCCCTGGCATGTCCACGAAGACTAAAGCAAAAACATCAGCATTCCTTTGCAAAAAAGTAACCACCTACCTTTCAACCTCTTTCTCCAAGTTTGAGTCAATCTGCACAGTGTGGTCCTCATTCCTACCATTTAAAGAAAATGCTGTTGTGGTATCAGCTCATTCTGATACCAATCTATTGAGGATATAGTACCAAGATATTATGGTAGGAAGAAAGAAGTAAACAAAAATAATAAAAATAAATAAGTATGTGGATCAGCCCAAGGGCTCGCCTCCATAGGGCATGCAAAGCTTCACTATGAAAGAAAAAATCAGATACAAGAGAAGAACATCCACTCTCAACTCACCATACACAAATTTCTTTCAACCAGAAGCTATCCTCACAAAAGGTCTCTCAAAATCCAAAGGAGACCCTCGGAAGCTACAACATGCCCTGCCCTCATAGCCTCCATGTTGGATGCTATGCACATCTTGCTTCTCTCTCTCGCGGGCTGCACATACTCGATGCTCTATCAAAATCCTCTCGATGGATGTTTGAGCCTCTCTACATTCCTCTCTTGCCACATGTGCCACCCTTGTCATACTTCTGCTCCATAGCATCTCAGCCCTTTAAATAGGATGAGAATCCTCTTCTCAGTAGTTCACAGGAGTCCTAATATGGCTCTTTCTCCTAATTTAACTCGAACATATTCTTGATAAAGTTTCAAATATTTTTCAACCTTCAAGTCATGATCACAACCCTCTATGACCACTGGATCCTATGGTCCACGTGCAACTCTCATAGACTCCTTGGATTAATCACAATCTAAGTCCAAACAGATTTATTCTATTCGTCTCTATCGAGCTGGCTCGACTATGTCTAGCTTGAGCACCTATTTCTGTTTGCCTGAGATAGCCGGCTCGGTTGTGGTTCGAGCTGGCTCAATCTCAATCTAAGCTGGCTCGGCTATGTATCCAAGCTGGCCTAGCTGCTGCTGATACTGATTCTCTTTCATACGTATCTTCTCCGTCTAGACTTCGTTTGGGCTATTCTTGGGCTCGTTGGACTCCATTCATCATCTTGGACCTCGCTGTGGGTCAAATTTGAGATTTTAAATTCTAACAATCTCTATCTCGACTTGACATTCAGTCTTCACCTAACTTTAAAAGCTTGTGATCCATCTTGCCCCCATGCCCTGGGGCACGCCTGCTAATCATGGATGGGCAAATGTGAAAATTAAGCCAGGCCGCTCGATCCCACCTCCATCAATGGCTGTGTCTACTCTGATCGAAGACCTGCTTGGAGAAGTCTATATATATATATATACATATATATACATAAATATATATATATATATGGCATTAAAAATTTTACTCTATGATGTCGCATGTCGTCCTCTCGAGTCTTCCGTCTTATGTCTAATCCACCTCCACCTAGAGCTCCACCTCGCACGAGGCTCCCTTTGGCTCCTGAAGCTCCACATTACACTGGGCTTCCTGCTAAATAGTAATGTCCTCTAGTCTTCTTCTTTCCCTCTAATGTCATCCTATTGCCATGTATGACCTTCAGGATTCCATCACCAGCTATCTACCTATAGCCGTTTGAATCCAGTCTACTCAGTGAGATAAGATTTCATCTAAAATTAGGTATGTATCGGACCTCCCCCAATCTCCTCACTACACCATCATGGGTCTTCTAGCTGACCATCTCGATGCCTTTGATCATACAGTTCGATCCATCCGATAGATAAGTAGTGCCCTCACTGCTCTCTAGGGAGTCAAATTGCTTTTCTCTGCAACAAACATGATATGTGCATGCAGAATCTAAAATTCACTACTGAAAAGAAGAAGATACCTCATCGGATATCTCTAGGACATCATCCTCTAACTCGTTACTGATCGTCACTGCAATAGCCCTCATCCGATCTTTGAGTTATGGGTAATCCTTAACTCGATGCCCCAACTCATCGCACCTATAGTATCTGATCTTACTTTGGTCCCTCATCTTGGACCTAGATCGTCCTCCTCATGATCTTCTGTCGCTCCATCTACTGCCTCCTGCTCCTCCAAAAATTGCCAAAGCTTAGCTTCCACCATCTGAGCTCGAAGCTAGGTTCTCTTTCCTAAGAACCTCATTCTAGAGTATCGCTATAGTGACCTTGTCCATCTTGATGGTGCTTTTTTCTACTAAAAGAGCAGTCACCAAGGACTCGTACGAAGGATGAAGCGACGCTAGCAAGAACAATGTCCTAGTCTTCTTCTCAACTTTTTTGCCAATGCTGAGGAGGTCACTAAGGATCTTCTAAAAGTTGGATAGATGCTTCCACACGCTCTGGCCTTCATCCATCCGCAGTTGATAGAACTACCTCCAAAGGAATAGCATGTTTGAGAGCGATTTTGCCACATACAACTCCTCGAGCTTCGACCACAGCACTGTCGGTGAAGTCTCACCAAGTTCATGGATCATGACATTATCCGCTAGGTATAATCGGATCGTGCTCACCATCTGCATCTGAATCTACATCAAATCCTTCACCTCTATGGTGGTTGGCATCTCCTCATACAAGAGAGCATCGATCAAACCTTATTGGATGAGGACATCCTTTATCCTTACTTGTCATAAGAAGAAATTGCTCTTTCCATCAAATTTGTTGATCTCCACCTTGATTGTGCTTGTCTTCTTCATATTCTTCAATCTTTATCACCTACAATAATCTATGCTCCGATATCGCCTGGGCTCTAACTAGCTCAACCTGGCTCTAATACTAATTATTATGGTATCAACTCATTCTGATATCAATCTGTTGAGGATCTAGTATCGAGATATTATGATAGTAAGAAAAAAGAAAATAAAAATAATAAAAATAATCAAGTACGTAGATCAGCCCAAGGGCTTGCCTCCATGGGGCATGCAAAGCTTCATTATGAAAGAAAAAATTAGGTATAAAAGGAGAACACCCACTCTCAACTCACCGTACATAAATCTCTCTCAACTAGAAGCTACCCTCACAAAAGCTCTCTTAGAATCCCAAGGAGACTCTTAGAAGCTACAAGATGCTCTGCCCTCATAGCCTCCATGCTGGATGCTATGCACCTCTTGCTTCTCTCTCATGGGTTGTACGTACTTGGCACTCTGCCAAGCTCCTTTCGTCGGCTACCTAAGCCTCTCTACATGCCTCTCTTGCCACACGCACCATCCTTGCCACACTTTTGCTCCACAATACCTCAGCCCTTTAAATAGGATGAGAATCCTCTTCTCAATAGTTTATAGGAGTTCTAACAGGACTCTTTCTTCTAATTTGAGTTGAACATATCTCTGTTGGAGTTTTAAAATATTTTCTGACCATCAGATCATGACTGCAACCCTCCATGGATGCTGGATCTATGGTCCATGCACAACTCCCATAGATTCTTTGGATTAATCATAATTCGAGTCTAAACAGATCTATTTTGTTCGCCTCCATCGAGCCAGCTTGGTCCATAGTCAGACTGGCTCAGTTGTGTCTGGCTTGAGCATCTATTTCTTTCTACTTGAGATAGCCAACTCGACTATGGTTCAAGCTGGTTTGATCTCAATCAAGCTGGCTCGACTGCGTATCTGAGTTAGCCTGGCTGCTGCTAATACTGATTCTCTTTCGCACGCATCTTCTCTGTCTGGACTCCATTTGAGCTGTTCTTGGGCTTGTTGCACTCCATTCGTCATCCTAGATCTCACTATGGGTCAAATTCGAGGTGTCAAATCCTAACAATTACTACAAGATCATTGTTGGTGCAAAAAAGGTGGATGTTGGAGAATGCTAGAATCGAGGAAGATAAGATCGCCACTGGGATCTGCAAAATAGTCCAAACCAAAGGTGGGGTGGCTTCGATAGGACCCTCCAATGGTCAAGTCAGTTTTTGGCCAACAGAAATGGAATACTTAGGAGAATGTAAGTGGGGATGAGAACTTAGAGAGAAGAAGCATATCTGGAGGTTTCCTTATATAGGTAGAGCTCGTAATAGAATGATAGTGATAGCCATAACCATCGGTTAGTGGACCGTTCCGATCACATGGAGTTTGTTATGGAGAGTGGCTGTCCTTTGTCATGACTTGTCGGTCGGTTAGAAATCATTGATTGAAGTTCGAATGAGAGATCAGAGACGTCTGTGCCTGACTATAAGTAGTTCATGCTAGAGGTGCTGAACTAGGAGTTAGATTGGCCGAACTTGAAGGTCGGCCATTATGTAATGGATGGTAGCATTGCAATCTTCTTTGGGTTCTGTTGGCATTGTTTTGGCAGCTTTCAAGAGTCCAACCGCCTTCAAGGTCGGTCGGGTGTAGGTGTAGACATTCAGGCTATTGACTAGTAAGGGACTAATAGGCTTTCTGAGGAGGATTGCTATCCGATTTTTCTTAAAGGAGTTTGGCCAGGACACCAAGAATTCAAGATTGACTGAGAGCTGAGGTGGGTGAGTACTGAGATTCAGAGCTTCTTGATGGTGTTGTCCCAACTACTTTCGAAAGTCCAACCACCCTCAAGGTCTTCTGTAATCGAGCAACTATTCTGAATTGAAGATTGAAATGGATAGCGGATTCATTGATTAGGACTGTGACCAGGCTTTTTAGGAAAAAGTTTGGACTTGTGCCGATGATGAGATCCTTTTGCTGAGTTGAGTTTGCACAACCAAACTTGTTAATGCAGGAGTGCCAAGGCCTGCCATTCATGGTGGGGTATAGAAGTTCGACTGAGGAGGAGTTCTGTTGGTCTGAGATCCTTAACGTGAGGCTTGCGGGATCTATCAACTATAATGGAGGGATTTGGTTTGAAGGAAATTCGATCGGAGAGGAGTTTGGCTATCCTCAAGGTCAGCCAGATTGGACTATGCTGGGATTCGATACTTGGGAGTCCTACTGTCCATCGAAAGGCAACTACTTTCACTGTTCAAGTTTGTTCGGATGAAGTCCATGGTGCCTTACAGGTTCTATACTTAACTAAAAGAGCTGATAATCATAGTTGAGAAGATCGGCACATATGAGTTGAAAGTCAACCTTTCCAAAATGTACTTGAGTAGGAACATAGCTTGGTAGAAGTCTGATCATGGTCGTTACAACCCTAGGTGGAATCATGCCGAGATCTTTACCCCCAACACTAGTCCCCTAACTCCCAAGTTCGAAGTTTGAATGAAGGGAATACAAAAATTATGACTGCCGAAGTCCTTTTCCGACTTTCTGCTCTCATGAGATGGAAAGCTTTTGCATTATTGATTTGGCATCGAAGCTTCTTAATGGTGGAATGACTTGAAATGACTTCCATCTTCAAAATTCCTGCCAACATAGTGAAGGAAAATCCTGATTTCTCGATCCAGGTTCGTTCAGATCTGATCAGATCAAGAGATATATTTCAAAACTTTTTCTCTTGATTTCAATCAGATCTTGATATGTTTCAGATCTGATTCTTATTATTTTAATAAAATAAAATTAAAAAGATAAATTAAATCAAATTTAATTTACCTGATCTGGGTAATCCTATTACCCTGTTGATGATCCTGTTTGCAGCGAAAGGTTCTGGATCTTAGCCATGCAAGCGCCTGGCCTCTATCGGTATCCACTCGGATTGGATCTGGAGATCCTTTTCTTCTCTATCACATCTCCAAAAATTAGATCTGAATCTGATCTGGAGGATCTTCAAAACTCTTTTGAAGATGAGCAGTCGTCCTTTGCAGTAGCGCAGCCTTCTTATTTTGATCGCCTTTCTTTGATCTGAATCGCACCAACCAAGGTCCAAAACTCCTTTTGGACGTGGAGAGCAAGGGGAGAAGAGACTATGGCATGGAGAAGGAGGGGAGAGGCAGCCTTGGGGTGTGGGGTTTCTCAATTGAATTGCTTCTTTTAAATCTGAGTTGGGCGCAGGGTCTTATTTATAGACTAAGCGTGATCCAACTCCTCTTCCTCGCAACCAATCACAACCCTTTGTGAAATCAGATCTAAATCTGATTGTTGGGAATAGAGTCTTCTGGATTCCTCCTTAGAGGGTGCCTAAGACCAGTCAAAGTTGGTTCTTAGAAGAACTCTAATTGGAATCCAAAAAGAAGATGGAGTCCTTGTCCAACAAGGACTCCTAGGCGTCTCCAACTTGGGCACATGCCTAGGGTGGCGTGCGTCCTTCTCCTTGCCAGGTTCTAGCAGGGGGACAGGCCCCCACCAGCTCTCCAATAGGTGCATGACATGTGGTCAAAAGTCAAAGTGTCAATGGTCAACGTTTGACCAGTCAAAGGTAGACTTTTGACCAAAGTCAAAGAACAAGAAATGGCAAGTGACCAAAAATGGCAGGTAGTGTCTTACAAATAAGACAACCTTTTCTGACTTGGACAACCTCCTGTCAGACCATATGAAAGCCTCTGTTTGAGCACAAACTCCTTTGGCTCAGACAGGACAACTTATTTATGATAGCGAAAGAAGAACGTTAGGTTCAATCGAGTGCTAGCACGATTTCCTTGAACCTAATTGAATCTCATTCAGATCAATTGAACTAGATCAGTTCAATTGATGATCACCAGATTCAAACCCTTGTTTGTGTGACTCAGTTAGGTTGAGTTCTGTATGGTAATGGGATATGTCATGATCTCTATCATCGACATCATCGAAACTCCTTTCGATGGATCAGAACTCTTCTGATTCGAACAGCTAGAACGATCGATCATCTAAATCATTCTAATTGCTCCCAAAATCCACCAATGACACCTAGCAGTATATGGTGGCAACCCATCAGAACTAAATGTGAACCTCTTGGTGCAGCTACCTGTGTGATTCAGTTCTTCTATCTTGAGCCACGATCAGATTAGGGTTAAGGTGAACTCGTCAAACCCTAGTCTCTATCATATGATGTAATCATTCGATTCGAGTCCAATGTGAAAATCTAAATAGAAACTCTTTCTATTATTTCACTCTACCATGGCCATGGATTTCTGAACTTGATTCTCATGATCATCATAGGGCTACTCCTCTACCACCGAGGTAGATAGATTCCATCTTGATGCAATCCAGTTCCTACAATGAACATGTCATAGCCAACATACACCTCAGGGTTCCATATGGCTAGGAGACCGAGTAATGGTGTAGTCAAACTATAACACCCTCAAGGTGAACTGCCGATGCATCTCAGGTCAAAGAACCAGACACACTACTGCAGCATCGAGTCAGTCATTGACGAGAAGGTAGACTCCCTAATGACTACTCGAGGTGGTCACGCTCAGTGCCCTCGTTCTCTAACGAGTATCTGTACTCTCGCTCTGGTGTCTCCACACCGTAGACTCAAGACTCATCTACAAAAGAGAAGCGATTGTACACCAACCTTTCGATCAATCACCATCCTCGTGATGATCCTATGGTCAGGAGCAATTTATGAGTTAATAATGATTATTCATGTCTTAAATTTTCAACTCTTGAAAATATGAATTATCATTACCATTAACTCAAAGGATGTATCACAGACACTAAATACACATATGTGATAGAAAATAACCCATTTATTGATTTTAGTCAAAATTACAATTTTGCCCCTAGAAGTGTATTACAAGTGTCAGCCAATTCTGACTTCTAGGGCACATATATCTAACAATCTCCCACTTGTCCTAAAGCCAATTGGCTACAAGTCTAAGTCCCATCTTCTCAAGGTGGGCTTCGATCTTCTGCTGGCCCAATGGCTTTGTAAGTGGGTCTGCCACATTATCTGCGGAGTCGACTCTCTTGACCTCGACATAACCCTTCTCGAGGTAATCGCGGTTGAGGTGGTATCGCCACTCAATATGCTTGAATTTTTGGTGAGACCTCGGCTCCTTAGCAAGGGCTATGGCGCCATTGTTGTCGCAGTATAGAGGAATGGCATTACTCCAATTTCTGCAGCAAACTTCTTGTACTAGAATGCATCCTTCGCAGCTTCTGATGCAGCGATATATTCCGATTCCATGGTGGAATCTGCTATCACCGTTTGCTTGGAACTCTTTCAACTGATAGCTCCACCATTGTATACAAACAGACTCCCAGATGTCGACTTTCGATCATCTATATCGGACATGAAGTCCAAGTCTGTGTATCTCTGGACCAGGAGTTCTCCGTTACCAAAGACCAGCATCATATCCTTAGTTCTTCTCAAGTACTTAAGGATACATTTCACAGAAGTCCAGTGTTCTTCACCTGGATTTGACTGATATCTGCTTGTGACACTCACAGCATGGGCTATATCAGGTTGTGTACATAGCATGGCATACATGAGGCTCCCTATTGCAGAAGCATAAGGGATCTTGCTCATGCGTTCTGTTTCCTCAGGTGTGCCGGGGCACATCTTCTTGGAAAGATAAATACCATGTCTGAAGGGTATTAATCTCCTCTTAGAGTTTTCCATACTAAACCTCTTTAGTACTTTCTCTATGTACATCTTCTGTGAAAGTCCTAGCATCCTATTCGGTCTATCTCTATAGACCTTAATTCCTAGAATAAAGGATGCTTCACCTAGGTCTTTATGGAGAATTCCTTGGACAACCACACCTTGACTGAAGTCAGCATGGGAATATCATTCTCAATAAGGAGGATGTCATCCACGTACAATACGAGGAAGACAACAGCGCTCCCACTGACCCTTTTGAAAACACATGGTTCCTCTTCATTTTTGATGAAACCAAACGTTTTGATCACATCATTGAAATAAGTGTTCCAGCTCCGAGATGCTTGCTTAAGTCCATATATGGACCTTTGCAGCTTGCAAACCTTGTGATCAGTATCACTGGATGTGAAACCTAGCGACTGTTCCATATAGATATCTTCCTCAAGATATCCATTTAGGAATGCCATTTTCACGTCCATTTGCCATATTTCATAATCGAAATAGGCTACAACAACAAGCAATGCGCGGATGGATTTTAGCATAGCTACTGGGGAAAAGGTATCCTGATAGTCTATGCCTTCGCATTGACTATAATCTTTTGCCACTAATCTAGCCTTGAATGTCTCCACATTCCCATCTGCACCAATCTTTCTCTTGAAGATCCATTTACATCCAATAGGTACTATACCTTTGGTGATCTACCAAGGTCCAGACTTGTTCGAGTGCATCGAGTCAATTTCTGACTGCATTGCCTCTAGCCATTTCTCGGAGTCGATATCTGATATCGCCTCATTGTAGGTTTTGGGATCATCACCATGAGCACCATTACCTACGAGGAACATTTCCTCTACATCCTCTGAAACAATACCTAAGTATCTTTCAGGGGGACTAAAAACTCTTTCCGATCTACGAGGTGGAGGAGGTAGTGTTCTTATTGGCTCAACCTAATTTGGTTCCACTTGATCCTTAGCTCATTCTGCTTGTGAGACTTTCTCATCAAATTTGATCTGCCTTCCAATGCCGCTATCTTGAATAAACTATTTTTCAAGAAAGATGGCATATCGACTCACAATCACATTGTGGTCTTCTGGAATGTAGAAATAGTATCCTAATGACTCTTTAGGATATCCTATGAATCGAGCTCTAAAAGACCTAAACTCTAACTGGTCCGCTTGTTGTCTTTTGACATGAGTTGGACAACCCCAAATTCTGAGATGACTCAGACTTGGTTTCTTATCGTGCCATATCTCATACGGTGTGGTAGGAACGGTTTTAGAGGGAACCCTATTAAGTTAATAGATTGAAGTTAACAATGAGTGTCCCCAAAGAAAATCAGGGAGGTCTGTGAAGCTCATCATGGACCGAACCATATCTAATAGAGTTCGATTTTTCCATTCTGAAACCCCGTTGAGTTGAGGTATTCCTGGTGGAGTCCATTGAGAGACTATGCCATTATCCTTGAGATAGTCTAGGAATTTTCTGCTATGGTATTCACCTCCTCGATCTGATCGAAGAACCTTAATGGGTTTTCCTGTTTGTTTTTCTACTTCATGTCTGAATTCTTTGAACTTTTCAAAGGCTTCAGACTTGTGTCTCATAAGATACACATACCCATACCTAGACAGATCATCGGTAAAGGTAATAAAGTAGACAAAATTGCCTCTAGCCAGCACATCAAATGGGCCACACACATCAGTATGTACTAGGGCAAGGAGTTCTGTGGCCCTCTCCCCATGTCCAACAAAAGGGAGTTTAGGTCATTTTGCCTTGAAGACAGGATTCACAAGTTG
This sequence comes from Cocos nucifera, assembly GCA_006176705.1. Classification (NCBI taxonomy): domain Eukaryota; kingdom Viridiplantae; phylum Streptophyta; class Magnoliopsida; order Arecales; family Arecaceae; genus Cocos; species Cocos nucifera. Next base: position 282,042 of record QRFJ01003358.1, on the reverse strand, counting down.
GATATGACTTGGAAGTCAATGGACTCAATAGCCCATTTTTCTCCAATTTGTTGATCTTATCTTCTGCTATATGACCTAATCTCAAGTGCCATAGATATCTGTCGTTTGGACTATCCCTAGGTCGTTTGGCATTCACTTTTTGCTCGAATAATGAGCATACCTCCAGAAGGACCTTCCTTCTTGTTCTTCAGGGTGGCCAGGTAAGTAGGGCAGTTCCGCTTCCAATGGCCGTCGCTGTTGCAATGGAAACACTTTCCTTTGCCATCGGCCTTTTTCTTCGATTCTGCCTTCTTCTTCTTTGATCCTTCCACCTTTTGCTTTTTCAGAGACTTCTTTTTCTTTCCATAAGACTTTCTTTTGGAAGAAGTCCATTCCATAGCAAGAACTGAGCCTTTAGAACCTTTCATAGAAAGCTCAGCGGTAACCAGCATATTCATTAACTCGGCCAAGGAATTCTGAAGTTTATGCATGTGGTAATTCATGATGAATTGCCCATATGCATCAGTCAAGGATTGCAGAATAATATTGTTCTGCAGGTCCAAGTCCAACTTCACACCGAGCTTCTCAAGCTCTTCCATGTCCTTGATCATTGTTAGACAGTGATCTTGGACTGACTGCCCATCACGCATCTTAGCCTTAAAAAGTCATTTCGTGACTTGATTATTTGGCTGCGCGACTCTGTTTCACCAAACATCTCCTACAGGTGAGCCAACATTTGGCGAGCAGTCCCGATATCCTCATGTTGGCGGCTGGAGCTCATCAGAACATCGAGCCAAACATGTAATATCTGGCCTTATTATCTTCGTCAATCCATTTTTCTAGAGATGCTCTCTGTTCACAGATGGACGGCTGGTAATGTGGGAGGGTCCTGGTCCAAAACATGGGTTAACTTTCTGGAACCCAAAAACATTTTGTAGTTCCTGAGCCAATCTTTATAATTGGGTCAGTCAGTTTATGTGTGTCCAGGATACATGCCAATTGTTGACGCAGACATATTCCTGTAGAGAGTCAAAGATTCTAGTTAGATTACTGTAATTTGACTTGACCAATTTGTTTAGGAATTTTATTTTTAAACAAATTAGCTCCCACTATTTTCTCAGATCCCTACACTCCCTCTGTAGAGATGCGAAAATCTCCACGATTAATGATTTCTAGTGGGTGGTGCGGTCTCACCAACTTACTCATCACCTCACTAATAGTTATTGATGATGGGTTAGCCAATGAGTGAACAACTCTTGTTCAATGATTCTCTAATCATGGTGCACCCAAACTTGGTCTCTAATTCATGAATCTCACGTATCCGGAATATTGATCCACTCTTAGTTAAGTCAGACCCACCATTTGCATAGACTGAGTTTTAATTGAGTCTTCATCGTATCCAAAATATTGAGCCCAAACACATCCTCCAGCCCATAGCATCCAATGCCTAATAGACATGGTTGCATCTTCTCCGGTGCAACTGAGCCACTGTATCCAGCCGAGAACAACAACCCCGGAAGGGCCCGCACATCTACATGGTGGAAGACCTCAGACTTAATCTTTTCTTAGGGAGAATTGATTTAGGTCTCATTAAACTAGACTTGTCTTAGTCATAACAATTATGACTAACCTAGTGGCATGGGTTAGCTCGGATTATTGACCACCTCAGATCAGAACTGTGTCAATAGATATGGCCAGGTAATAGTAGATCGGTGGAAGGAATATGCCATTAACTCGTACAAGAACGCATTCAGGTCGAGTAGCTTCCAATTAAAAACCAGTCGTTCGTCTATGCCAAACTTACCTTAGACACCAAATTGTTGAGTCAGAACCAATTGGGTTAGCCAACAATCCAGACTCTAACCTCTGAGCCTAATTAGGTCTTGCTTGATCGTGACTCGATCTTGACCCAGACTTAATCCTATTAGGCTGGTCAATTTAAGCATTGTTGATCCCATCTAACCAACTCTTGATTCAGTTTGATCAACCGCTTAGACCTAATTGAGCTACCCAAGCCCGAACCCAGTATTATGAATATATCTTAAATCTGAAATTTTCAATTTTAGACCTAATTAATATTCCATAAACTTAATTCTTAATTAAGTAGGGTTCATAAATAAAATATGCACAATAAATCCTAGGGTTTCAGGATCTAGGGTTTTGCAGAGAGTAAGTTTTGGATTTCTGATTAAGGACGAACACGCAGCACCCCTACACATCATAAGAACACCCCATCGAATGGGAAGAGAGGGCCTTTAAACCCTTCTTCATTCTATGACCGGAACGGCCAAGAGGAAGCCTTAATCAGGAACATTCAATACTACAAAACAATATCAGATCTATATCATATATCTCATATATAAAGTAGATCTAATCATGGCATATTTTGCATACATCTCATGTATCAAATCATGCATATTTTCAGATCTAAATTATCTCATAATAATCTAAAAAGTTAGATTTAAATTGATCTAATCAAAATAAATTCTAATCTAGATAATTATGTGGAACTATTCTACAACTAGTCTAGACATGCATCAATCATATTCATTATGATATTTCAAAAATTAAATAATTTTTATTTGCTATTTTTCAAATGTTTATTATAATACTTATAATATCAAAAACAGTAAATAAAAAGATCTAAAAATATGATTTAATCGTATTAAATCAAAAATATGCAAGAATATTCTATAGAACTATTCTATTCTAGAACTAGTCATGCATATCTTCTAATCTTAGATCCAAATCATTTAATTTTAATTTTTTCTGATTTCAAATCTGATCACATCTCATGTGAAATCTAAAATCAATTATTTTCTAATTAAAATAATTTTAAAATCAGATCTAAACAATTTAGAACCATGGCTCTGATACCAATTGAAGGAAAATCCTGATTTCCCGATCTAGGTTCGTTCAGATCTGATCAGATCAAGAGATATATTTCAAAACTTTTTCTCTTGATTTCAATCACATCTTGATATATTTCAGATCTGATTCTTATTATTTTAATAAAATAAAATTAAAAAGATAAATTAAATCAAATTTAATTTACCTGATCTGGGTAATCTTATTACCCTGTTGATGATCCTATTTGCAGCGGAAGGTTCTGGATCTTAGCCACGCAAGCGCCTGGCCTCTACCAATATCCACTCGGGTTCGATCTGGAGATCCTCTTCTTCTCTATCACACCTCCAAAAATCAGATCTGAATCTGATCTGGAGGATCTTCAAAACTCTTTTGAAGATGAGCAATCGTCCTTTGCAGCAGCGCAGCCTTCTTATTTTGATCGCCTTTCTTTGATCTGAATCGCACCAACCAAGGTCCAAAACTACTTTTGGATGTGGAGAGCAAGGGGAGAAGAGACTATGGCATGGAGAAGGAGGGGAGAGGCAGCCTTGGGGCGTGGGGTTTCTCAATTGAATTGCTTCTTTTTAATCTGAGTTGGGCGCAGGGTCTTATTTATAGACTAAGCGTGATCCAACTTTTCTTCCTCTCAACCAATCACAATCCTTTGTGAAATCAGATCTAAATCTGATTGGTTGGAATAGAGACCCCTGGATTCCTCCTTAGAGGGCGCCTAAGACCAGTCAAACTGGATTCTTAGTAGAACTCTGATTGGAATCCAAAAGGGAGGTGGAGTCCTTGTCCAACAAGGACTCCAAGGCGCCTCCAACTTGGGCACACGCCTAGGGTGGCATGCGCCCTCCTCCTTGCCAGGTTCTGGTAGGGGGACAGGCCCCCACCAGTTCTCCAATAGGTGCGTGACACGTGGACAAAAGTCAAAGTATCTATGGTCAACATTTGACCAGTCAAAGGTCAACTTTTGACCAAAGTCAAAGGACCAAAAATGGCAGGTGACCAAAAATGGCAGGTCATGTCTTATAAAATAAGACAACCTTCTCTAACTTGGACAACCTCCAGTTAGACCATATGAAGGCCTCTGATTGAGCACAAACTCCTTTGGCTCAGTCAGGACAACTTATTTGTGATAGTAAAAGAAGAACGTTAGGTTCAATCGAGTGCTAGCACGATTTCCTTGAACCTAATTGAATCTCATTCAGATCAATTGAACTAGATCAGTTCAATTGATGATCACCAGATTCAAACCCTTGTTTGTGTGACCCAGTTAGGTTCAGTTCTGTATGGTAATGGGATATGTCATGATCTCTATCATAGACATCATCGAAACTCCTTTCGATGGATCAGAACTCTTCTGATTCGAACAGCTAGAATGATCGATCATCTAAATCATTCTAATTGCTCCCAAAATCCACCAGTGACACCTAGCAGTATATGGTGGCAACCCATCAGAGCTGAATGCGAACCTCTTGGTGCAGCTACCTGTGTGATTAAGTTCTTCTATCTTGAGCCCCGATCAGATTAGGGTTAAGGTGAACTCGTCAAACCCTAGTCTCTGTCATATGATGTAATCATTCGATTCGAGTCCAATGTGAAAATCTAAATAGAAACTCTTTCTATTATTTCACTCTGCCATGGCCATGGGCTTCAGGACTTGATTCTCATGATTATCATAGGGCTGCTCCTCTACCACCGAGGTAGATAGATCCCATCTTGATGCAATCCAGTTCCTACAATGAACATGCTATAGCCAACATACACCTCAGGGTTCCATATGGCTAGGAGACCGAGTAATGGTGTAGTCAAACTATAACACCCTCAAGGTGAACTGCCGATGCATCTCAGGTCAAAGAACCAGACACACTACTGCAGCATCGAGTCAGTCATTGACGAGAAGGTAGACTTCCTAATGACTACTCGAGGTGGTCACGCTCAGTGCCCTCGTTCTCTAATGAGTACCTGTACTCTCGCTCCGGTGTCTCCACACCGTAGACTCAAGACTCATCTACTAAAGAGAAGCGATCATACACCAACCTTCCAGATCAATCACCATCCTCGTGATGATCCTATGGTCGGGAGCTGTTTATGAGTTAATAATGATTATTCATGTCTTAAATTTTCAACTCTTGAAAATATGAATTATCATTACCATTAACTCAAAGGATGTATCACAGACACTAAATACACAGGTGTGATAGAAAATAACCTATTTTCTTAATTATAGTCAAAATTATAATTTTGCCCCTAGAAGTGTATTACAAGTGTCAGCCAATTCTGGCTTCTAGGGCACATATATCTAACATTTTATGCTCCAAAGATCTTTCTTTAATTAGAATCCAGCATGGAGTTTCCTCAAAGTACGAACCAGAGCTCTCCAGACTGAGCGGCCGAGCTTGTGTCCCTCCCTCAAGTTGCTTCTGCTTATACTTGGAGGCCTTCTGTGCCGGATTAAGATTTTCTCTTCCTCCCTTTCTAATTGCACTCTTCCGCTTCTTAAACATTTTCCTTGCTTTCATGTCCCAAATTCCTTCTAATTCATCATAGGATTCCTCTTTCTTTGTATCCTGGCTAAGGTTTGTCCTACTATTTTTTTGTTCTGCAACTACTTTACCTTCAAATACCATCCCATTGCCAGGGACTGGTGGTACCTATCCCATAGTTTGGTAAAAAGGGGTTGCTTAAAGGCACCCCTTCTTCCATTCATAACTGAAAGAAAAGGTTTTTCTTTATGTCATGTTCTTCTGTAGAATTAGGACTTCCTGGAGGCAACTCAAAGATTTCATCCACCGAGCTTTCAGGTTGGAAAGATAGGATCTTGACTTAGTCAATACATTAAGAAATTATCAGGCTCCTCTATTATCCAATATGCTAGAAGACCAAATTTTATTCAATCTTGGCCGAAGTCCACTCAACGCAGTAGGTATATATTCACATATTGTTATCTACTCCTTTGGCCTTTCTTCTAACTTTTATTTCCTTTGCTGCCACAGAAATGACTCTGAAAGAAATGCAGCATCTAGCCAAGTAACTTTGGGCATAAAAGAGAAAAGGTAGTGCACCCATTGGGACATCTAAAAAATTGAAGGTCGAAGCTTCGAGTTTGGCAGCTCCTACCAAAATTGCTAGTACCTCCAAAGTTCTGGTACCTCCAATAGCTTCAAGTCCACCTACCGAAGTCCAAGTCCCAGTGCCTTCGGTGGAGAAAAAGTAGAAGAGATCGATTGCCAGGAGAGTTCGACACCCATAGAACTCTAAAGGATTTGATGGTGATGATGCTGACTGGGGAAGCCCCCTTTCTGCAACCACGAGATCATCAAATCTCTGATTGACAGGGGTACTATATTGGAAGTTATGGACAAAATCGTCTAGGTTAACCCCAAGCAGTAGATATGGGATTCCCTTGGGACCTACCTTGACGTAACCATTTCATTCTCTTCTCTTTTAGACTTATCTAAATACTCTTCCACTGACTTTGTCATCTATAGATGGATCACCAGCTGATTGCCCACATCAGGAGAATCAACCACCAGCGGACTAAGACCTCAGAGGTAGTGACAACCCATAATGAATACAAGGCTGAGGTCGACCTCCAATTAAAATAGAAATTTGCTGAGGTCGGCGTCTCTAAGAGGTGATCCAAAATGCTGAACATGCCTTGGCTGAGGCGAAGATGGAGTTGGCATTAGAGGTAGAAAGGAGGAAGAAGGCGAAGGCCGAAAAGGAGCTGCAGGTCAGCAAGGCCAAAAAGCAAGTTGTTTTGGACTTCAAAGCTTCTAAAGATCTTGAAGATATCAAGATTGCATTCGCCAGGAAAGCCTTCATTAAGGGGTTCGAACTCTGCCAGAGGAATGTGGCTGAGAAATTCTCCAAATTGGACCTCGACTTTCTAGAAAGGGAGTCTTTTGATGAGGAGTTCGAACCTTTAACCATTCATGATGGTCTTCCAATTATCGACCCGATATTGGAGCCTATTGCCATGGCTATCGAACCTATTGCCATAGCCATCGAACCTGCTCAAGAGCTCGAGGCTGCCGAGAAGCACCGACCTCGTCTGTTGTCCCACCTCCAGAGGTCGAGAATTTTTTATGGCAGTATTTTTCTTTTTCTACTCTTCATGTACTTACAATATTTCAATTAATGAAAGCAGATTTTCTTCCTTTATTATACCTTTGCACTGTGGTATGTTTGTTACTCAGAATCCTCCTAGCAATCATAGCCATGATTCACCATTCCATGCCGAAGCCTCGCCGCTACCTTGAGCCTTTCCTCTAAAGTTCATTATCAAAATTTTGAAGAGGAAAGTTCATCAGACCAAAAGAAAGTTGAAGAAGATAGAAGATAAGCTTCAGAAGTCGAAGAAGAACTACTCGGAGGCCATGATTGAAATCACCCACCTTCGCCAAGTACATAAAAGGACTCCATGGATTATATTAATAAGAAGAGCAATTTTGAGAGAAAGCTTGAGGAGATCAAAAAAATGTGCTAATGATAATTCCTGGATGTTGACCGTAAAGATCAGTTCTCTCAAAGTCGAACTTAACATAGCAAAAGAGAAGATCTAGCTATTGGAGGGGAGCTCAGTATGGTCCTCTGATCGGAAGCAGTATAGTTGGGACTAGTCGAAAAAGTTTTTCAATCTTCAGAAGCAGCTACATGATGCTGAGATTATATATGACACCTATAGGTTCGGTTGGTGCAAAAAGATTTTTAGACTTGAGCAAAGGCTTCACGTTGCTAATAGTGAGGTAATCCAGCTTCAGAAGCAATTAGCCGATGTTACCAGGTTGGTAAAAGTAGAGAGTCAGAGGAAATTGCCTCTTTAAGGATGAACCTGGGTAATCTCATTGAATCATATGGGAAGGAGAAGGTCGAACTGCAACAATTGAAGATCTAGATGGCCTACGAGAAAAATTCTATTAAAGATGCTGAGGCCGAGTTGGCAATTCTGAGAAAAAGATTGTGAAAATCAGAAGACGACTATCAAAGAGCCCAAAATTTATTTCGCAAAAGTTTGGCGGTAAGGAAGGAGCTTGAAGAAAAAATTAATAATTTAAAGCATTCTCTTGTAATGGCCAGGGCTAGTAGTCTGAAGTTCAAGGGCTCGGATCCTTCTTCTTAGGACTTTGGTTCTTCTATTTCATCTTCTCTTTGTTTTGTTTTTTGGATCAATCATGCAGACCTTCACTTGTAATGAATTGCACTTTAATGAAACAATCCCCTTTTGTTCCTTTGCTATTGTCTCGATTGTATTCTGATTGATTCTTTGCACTACTTCTGATATTTGGGTTGTTTGGAGCACCATCCTTGATCTGTCATTTTGTAGGTCTGTCCTCTTTTTGTGAACAAGGCCTCTGAATTTGGCTTGAAAGTCACCTCTCCTTCTACTTTAGAAACTAGAGACTTCATGTCCCTCGTGAGGGTCATTATTTATGTTAGAATGATATTCTCCTCTTGTTCCTGAGGTGATTGGATTTCACCCTTGATAGGATGAGGTCCTCCTCCTGTTCCTAATAAGGTTGCTAGGACATGAATAGACCATGAAAAGGGTCTCTCCCCATTACCTCCTGCCTTAAATAATTAGAGGTCCTCATTCATATTACGATGAGGTCCTCCTTCTATTCCTAATGTGCTTAGCTTTCACCCTTATCTGGATGAGGTCCTCCTATTCCTAATAAGATTGCTAGGCCGTGAAAGGGCCATTGAGAAGGCCTCTCTCCATTACCTACTACCTTATATAACTAGAGGTCTTCACCCATGTTAGAATGAGATCCTCATCCAATTTCTAATGTGGTTAGCTTTAACCCTTGTCAGGATAAGGTCCTTCTCTTATTTCTGACAAGATTGCTAGGGCATGAAAGGGCCATTGAGAGGGCCTCTTCCTATTACCTCCTATCTTACATAATCGAAGATCTTCACCCATGTTAGGACGAGATTCTTCTCTTGCTCCTAACATGGTTAGCTTTAATTTTTGTCAGGATGAGGTCCTCCTAATCCTGACAAGATTGCTGAGATATGAAAGAGTTATTGAGAGGGCCTCTCCCCATTACTTGTTATCTTAAATAATTAGAGGTCTTCACCCATGCTAGGACGAGGTCCTCCTCCTATTCCTAAGGTGGTTAGCTTTTGCCCTTATCAGAATAAGGTCCTCCTCCTATTCCTGATAAGATTGCTGGAGCATGAAGGGCTATTGAGAGGGCTTCTCCCCATTGCCTCCTGTCTTGTATAATCGAAGGTCTTCACCCATATTAGGATGAGATCCTCCTCATATTCCTAACGTGGTTAGCTTTCACTCTTGTTAGGATGAGGTCCTCCTCCTATTCCTAACAAGGTTGCTGGGGCACGAAAGGGCCATTGAGAGGGCCTCTCTTCATTATCTCCTGTCTTAAATAACCAAAGGCCTTCACTTAGCTTGAAAATGAAGTTCGGCTAAGTAATTTCCTGTAACCATAGAATTTTGCATAAAAGATAAGGATGTTAAAGAAAGAAAATTTTATTGAAACAAGATCATTGATGATATATTCGTAAGTTTTTCAAGTTCCAAGGTCATGAGAGTGTAGCCCCTCCAAGATCATTTAGATATAAGTTCCTAGCCAAATGATTTCCACAAACTTATATGGGCCTTCCCAGTTTGGGGTGAGCTTTTCTTGATTTTGCAGTTGTGAGATATCTACTTGCTGAAGCACTAGATCTTCCACTTTGAATGCTTTGCTTCTGACTCTGGAATTGAAGTAGTAGGATACCTTTTGCTTATAAGCTACCATCCTGATTTGAGCCTTCTCTTACTTTTTTCTAATAGATCAAGGTCCGCTCTGAGATCCTATGAATTGTTCTATTTATTGAAGGCTTTAACTTGCGTCGAAGGAAGTCTAAGCTTAACTAGGATAACTACCTCTATTCCAAAAGCCAAAGCAAATAGAGTTTTCCCAGTTGATAACCTCTGGCTGGTTCTATAAGTCTAGAGCACATGATAGAGCTCATCCATCCATGTTCTTTTTGCTCTTTTAAGCCTTGCATTTATCCCCTGAAGCAGAGTTCTGTTGGTTACTTCGGCCTCACCATTTGCTTGAGGATGGGCTATAGATGTAAAATGATGGAAGATATGCAGATCTTCATAAAACTTAGCAAATTTTGCCCCTATGAACCGACGCCTCTTATCAGTGATTAAGGTTCGAGGCAGACCGAACCTACAAACTATCGACTTTCAGATGAAATTTTGTACTTTAGTTTTAGTAATATTTGTCAAGGGTTCAGCTTCAACCCATTTAGTAAAATAGTCCACTACCACTAGAAGAAATTTTCGCTACCCAGATGCCATAGAAAAAGGCCCAAGTATATTCATTCCCCACTGTGCAAATGGCCATGGGGCACTTAGAGGTATGAGCTGTGAAGCTAATTGTCTCAAAATGTTGGTATTTCACTGGCATCGGTCACATCTTTTCACATAGTCCATGGCATCCTGTTGCATAGTCGGCCAATAATAATCTTGCCGAAGTAGTTTGTAGAACAAAGATCTAGCTCCTAGATGATTTCCACATACTTCCTCATGAACTTCTTTCAGAGCATAATCAACTTTAGATGGCTAGAGTCACTTGAGAAGTGGTAAAGAATACAACATCTTGTATAATTTATTCTTATGCAAAACATATCGGGAGGTTTGATTTCTTAATTTTCGAGATTTCTTTGGATCTTGGGATAGGACACCATCTTTAAGGTATACAACAAGTGGATCGATCTAGCTGGACTCATGATCGACCGACATTATAGTCTGGGATTCCTCCGAACTTGGGTATTGTAGAGCTTTGTAGAAGACCTCTTTCGGCAATTCACTTAGAGCTAGAGTAGCTAGTTTGGAGAGAAGGTCGGCCCTGATGTTTTCCATTCTTGGGATTTGCTGAATGTCAAAGCTACCAAAGGCTAGAATCAAACTTCTTACTTTTCCAAAATACTTCTTCATGCGTTCCTCTCGAGCTTCATAATTGCCTTTAACTTCTCGTACCACTAATTGGGAGTCACTATAAACTTTCAGACGGTCTGCTTTCAATTCTTCAGCTATTCTCAATCCCGTGACTATAGCTTCATATTTTTCTCCATTATTCATTGTGGGGAACTTAAAGCATAGCACGTATTTAGCAATAATTTCTTTTGGATTGATTAAAATCAAACCCGCACCTACTCCAGAAGCATTGGACGAAGCATCCACATATAAGGCCCAAAAGCCCTCAAAGAAATTTGATCTTTCTTTAGGAGAGCTCAGCTGTAGCTATGGAACATCGATCTTGTGTTACTCAGTTCTGCTTCATCTAGGATGGTGCATTCTACTATGAAGTCTGCCAGTATCTGAGCTTTGACAAATGATCGAGGTTGGAAATTAATGTCAAACTCCATGAGCTCAATTGCCCATTTTGCTATTTTTTCTGAGGCATCCGTCTGATGGAAAACTACCTTGACAGGTTGAACGGTGAGGAGTGTCATGGTGTGCCCCTAGAAATAAGGTTGGAGCCTTCTGGTTGCAATCAATAGAGCATAAGTCAATTTTTCTAACTTGGTATATCTAGTTTCCGCATTCCTCAGAACTCGACTTTGTAGTAAATCGGTCTCTGCACTTTTGCCTCTTCTCTGATCAAGATTGCTATGATGAACACAAGGGAGACCACCAAGTATAAGAATAACACTTTCCCAGGTTCGGGCTTGGCTAAGAGGGGAGGTGAGCTGAGGTAGCTTTTTAATTCCTCAAATGCCTGTTGGCATTCAAGAGTTCAGCAGAGGTTCTTTGGCTACTTCAGGACCTGAAAGAAGGGCATGCAACCCTCGATCAACCTTGAAACGAAGCAATTTAGGGCCGCCATCTTTTCCATTCGGCGTTGAACTTCTTTTATTATTTCTAGGATAGTCATTTTTATTTGGAATTGTATCCTAAAGCCAATCATCTAGGTTGTAGATGGTTGAGCTGATTTATAAATATACTTAAATTATAAATGAATAAAATTATTATTCTAGCATTTCATGGTATTTTTTACATCTTCTTATAATGAACTCTTTTATGATGAAGTCCTTAGGATTATTTAGACTCAATAAAGGAGGATTTATTATTTAGTTCTTAAATTAGCTCACGACCAAATGATTCGTTGTTATCCAAAATGATAATATATCGAGTGTAGATCATTGTGTACCATAAATATTGGTTGTCCTCTTAACCAAGAAGTATGAAGATATTGTTATGGCATGCAGGTGAAGTGTAGGGATACATTTCATTGAACATGATCTAACAGCGGAGCTCTCTGCTGTCAAGAGTTGCTCGCGAAGGATATAGGTATAAGTGTCCCTTAGATCTGAGATCACCATGGTGGCTTGCAAGTAACTCACTGTACTTTGGTACCAGACTACCTAAATTTCTAATTTAGTGATGGAAGGCTACTGGATGCAGTCAAGTACTTATGAAGTTAGTACATGTATCAAGATGGGATTGACCCCTCCAAGTGTTAGAGCAAGTGCATCACTGTATTTCAATTTAGCAAAATCTCTACCAGGGTAGTCCATTCGATGGACACTATATTTGAAATATATTGTAGATGACTATTAGGATTGACAATTAAACCCTAGGTCATCTTTTGAGCATTGAGGTCAAGAGGATGAATTATATAGTAATCATATGCCACAGGTTTGTCGATATTGTGTTGCAACTATTCGACCTATCCGGACATCAGGTACCATTGCTAGATGATCACATTGATTGGTATAGAAAGTTGGTTCCTATGCTATCGGCTTAGGATTTGAACTTATGGGGTCACACATAATATAAGCTCTTACCTGATCTATTGGCTAATCAAGAGACCCAATGGTCTGGGATTCTATGGTCAAGAGTCCCACTAGACTGGGACTTTGTGACCTAGAGTCTCACTAGTCTGGGACTCTATGGTCAAGAGTCCCATTGAACTGGGACTCTATGACCAAGAGTCCCACTAGACTGGGACTCTGAGTCCTACTTATCTTGGACTCTGATTAGGAGTCCCACTAGTTTGGGACTCTATGATCATAAGTTTCGTTTATTTGGGACACTAGGTTAAAGAGTCCCACTAGTTTGGCACTCTTCGAGAGTTTCATATTGATGAGACTCTATTGCCCAAACACCCACCCAATTAGGACTCTATATTTATTAAAGGATTAATTAGCAATTTGGTTGCTAATTAGCTCAATTTGATTGAGCGATGATGATTCGATCAAGTCTGATTGAATTTGATTCGATTGGTTTGACCCGATTAGATCATGAGATGACCTAATTGCGATGGAAGATTTGATCCTGAGTTGATCAAGATCTGGACCTAACTAACTTCTAATTAAATTAAAATTTATTAGATTGGGTTAAGCCTAATTTAGTTAGGTTTGAGCTAGTCTAATTGGATCTAGAAAATTGATTTTGTTGAAACCAATTTGGACCAAATCAAAGCTAGTTTGAATTTAAACTCCCTGTGCCACCTTTGACTTTTCCACACCAGTTCTCTCATGCAAATTCAAAATTTGAATGAGTGTTTCTCATGCCCAGAAGATATCTGTGCCCCCTCCTCTTTCTAGTTTTGACTTGGTCCAAAAGTTGGACTAATTCAAATCAAATTGAATTTTGAATTCAACTTGATTTGTTAAGATGTTGAAACCTACTAACCCCCTTATCTTTATCCACTCTCTGCACCCTCTGGTATCTCACGCGTATTTTTGTGCATTGCTTTGTGTGGGTGTGCAGAAGGAGAATGCTTCTGTGCGTCAAACTCTCTAGAGTGGGTGCTGGATGTGGATAAGGCTTCCATTTGAATTGCTGGATGCGTCAAACTCTCTAGAGTGGGGCAAGTGGAAGCCTCTCAACCTTCTTATCTTATCCATGCGTAAAGTACAAAATTCAAATGGAAGCCTCTCAACCTCCTTATCTTATCCATGCATAAAGTCCATTGTTGTCACCCATTTAAAAATGTTTTCACCTAGGCGTGCATGGGTTTTATGTGAAGGAATATAGAGGGATGTGGGAAGGTTTCTTAGAGAGAGAAAAAATTGAGAGGGGTGCTAGTCTATGCATGGGGAAGTCCAGAGAAAGAGAAAGTCTTTCTTGCGCCTACATTCCATTCAAATGCCACTTTCATTAATTTTTTCTTTTTTTGTCACTCATCTAAAAATGTTTTAGAGTGGGTGTACAGTAGAGAGAGAGTCCCTCTTCTAATAAAAATTTGTTTCACATGAAAACTCTAAAGAGAGAGGGCGTGAGAAGATTTTCGGACGTCAAGGTTTTCTGGGTGACTGAAACCCTAGAGTTGGGACTCAGGGTTCGGGTGGAGAGAATGATTGCTGTGAGCATCAAAGTATCACCAGATTTTCTACACCACCTCATCAAACTCCATAGATTGCTTTCTTGCCTTCTAGAGCATCTGAAAGATTAGGAGGAAGGTCGTTGATCAGATCGACGAATATCAGCTTTGAAGGCCCTAACGAAGAGCTAGAACTCTGATGGAGCTGATCAAGATCAGGAGCTCTGCATGGACCAACCATAGAGGCCAGACAAGTGTGCGGCTACAGCACAACACCAGAGCTCCTTTTAGTGGATTTAGATCATGGAGATCAACTACCCATACATAGGATTAAGCTCTGAACTCGTATCGATCAGCAAATCGCAAATATGATTTGCTGATCGATCACATTTAAAAATTCTAATATATATTAGCATGTCTAGATCCTGAGTAGGATTTTAATAATACGATCATAGCATGCATAGAATTAATAGTAGATTAAATTTGAAATGCATGCCCTAAATCCTGCTCGATGTTCAACAATGGTATCAGAGCAAAGGTTCGCATGACATGTTTTAATATGTAATTAGAAAATTAAATCCTTACATATTTGATATGTTGATCTAGATAGCTTAGTAATTGATGGTGAACGAGCCACCAAGCCGTCCGCGTTGTAACCCATGCTACTGCTTGGATGCCAATTGTATCAACCTGACATCTTAAGCCCTGATACCATATTGCAGAAGCACTTGATCTTTAGCATGGACTTGAAGGAACCTTTGATGTTCTCTATGGTAGCAGATCACCGATCCACCAATCTAGATCTATGATGGGGTGCCTCCCTCCTTGGGCTTGAGGGAGGTGCCCCACCTTTAGGGTGGCAACTCTAGAGAGAGAAGAGAAAAGAGAGTTTGAGGGAGAAAAGATCTGTATTTCAAATCCTTCATGAAATCCTAATACATCCTATGTACTTATACATAGCTATTAGACCTAACCAAAAATATTTTTGGCTAACCCAATACATGAAAGCACTCACCGAGCCATGTACATATGTCTCACATGCTCTCATCCCCTGGATCTAAATCCAATCCATACATGAGTTAGCCCCCTTAAGACATTATTGGACCAAGCTTTAAGACGCTAGGATAAAAGCCTATCCAAAACCCAAACAAGAAACCTCGTTAGTTTTGTTCGCCTATGTCGAGCTGGCTTGCTCAGGAGCCAAGCCAGCTCGACTGCATTTAGCCCAAAACCCTATCTTCTGTCTACCTGAGACAATCGGCTCAGCTGCCCTCTGAGCCAGCTTGATCTTAGTCCGAGTCGGCTCGACTATGTATCCGAGCCAGCTCACTTGTGTGTGCCAACCCCTATCTTGGCTGATTCTCTTTTTTGGCTTTAGTCCTTTGCTCCACATTGTGTCCCAAGACTCCAGAGCACCTACCAAGCCCTTTATGTTCCTCACACCTAAACCTCAAGTCTCGTGCAGGGCTGCATGCTATCTTCACGTAGGATAACTCCTATCCTAGCCCTAGGACTCATGCCTATCCTAGTCTTCTTGAGCCAACACCTTGGCTCATCGTGTGGCCTCCCAAGGCTTGGGAGCACCATAAATCCTCATAATCTCCACCTTGGTGCTCCCAAGCCTTGGCAAATCCTTGGAAATACCCTCCTGCATGATACCATTGTCCCTGTGCACCTTAATAGCCTCTTGTGCAAACATCACCTCCACAAATCCTCTTCAGTTGTTGTGTATCCATTGAGGCCTTTGGGATGACTGCCTCCACCGCTAAAGACCTTGGCTTACTTCTATTCACCATCCTGAAAATTATAGAAATTTTTTTGCTTGGCAACTGCATCAATTATCTTGAACTTTTCTTGAGATCCCGCAGCATTTCTGTATCGGCACTCACTGCATACCCAGACACGGTCTCCTCAGAACTTTGCCAATCTTTTCTGCACGTGCTGCTCCAACTGAAACTATGCATCTCTGGTATTGGTGCTAGGATATTAGTCCTCCTGCACTCCTCCACTCTGAACTTATATCATATCTCCACCAGTGAAGTCACCTCTGCCTGGTGCTCCACTTGAAATCGAAGTCCATCTGATGCCGTAGAAGCCGACTCTATAATCGAATCCCCCTAGGACAACCACTCAATGCTATACTGTTGAACCTGTCACTGCGCCTCGGACACCGTCGTTGCCCCTTCATACCCTTCGCACTCTGCAGACCCGTTCGAAGCCATCTCAGATACATCACACCTCATAGGCTCCTCTGAGACCACCAAGAGCTCTTCTGACTCTTTACTTGCAGTGATTAAACCCTAGAGAATTTCACCCTAGCACTTCTCCTCTTCTGCCCCAACATCAACCATCACTTCAGTTGTGCCCAGAGGAACTACAGCTCCAATCCTACCCTGGGCTCATACCCACCTATCTTATCCCAAGGCTCTTGAGACTCCGTGACTCTCCCTAAGACCTGCCCAATCTTTCTGAGATGCCTCCTGACACTTTTTGCTGAGATACCTCTCTCGACTGTTGCACCGTCGAGCCTCTCTCAACCTCCTGCCTCAAGAAAAGCACTATTGCAGCACTCCAACACTCCCTGCCTCATCTCAACACTGCCTCCTCATAAGTATTCGAGTCCTCTCTTATTGCACATAATCCATCCTCCATCTGAACAGTGACTCTCCCTAGTGCTCTTGCAGAAGATACCTTGATGCAAGATCAACCGTCCAGCCCTGACCTGCTGGACCTCCATGGAACATCTATCTTCATCACCCCCAAGGCTTCGCAAATCTATACTCTAATCGAATCGCTAAATGCATCCCTGACTACTTTCCTTCTTGCAATCGAAGGATATATTTGCTTCTTCAGCCTTCCTTCGATAATTACCCCTTGGGAAACCTCTCTTTATCCATAAACTGCTTCACACTGCCTATCTTCCTAGAGAACCCTATCACCCATCATACACCTCAGTTTTTCCAACCAAAATTGATCAAAAAATCATACACCCAAACCTTCCACCCTAAAAAAAATTCTTCTCATTAATTCTCTCAGTCTCCACCTTCAATCTGCTACTGTCGGTTGGCCAAACCACAGTAATAACAAAGATTGATCTGAGATATACCATGAAATATTTATGCAGATTTTTGATTCTTCCTGCATGACTTCTCCTTCCCTTTCACACACCATCAAGCTCTGATACCAAGCATTGTAACCCTTAGTATCGCTCGAATGCCAGTCATATCAACCTGACATCACAAGCCCTAATACCATGTTGTGGAAGCCCTTGATCTTAAGCATGGACCTAAAGAGATCTTTGACATTCTCTATGGTAGCAGATCACCGATCCACCAATCTGGATCTATGATGGGGTGCCCCCCTCCTTAGGCTTGAGGGAGGCACCCCCCCCCCTTTAGGATGGCAACTTTAGAGAGAGAAGAGAGAAGAGAGTTTGAGGGAGAAAAGATCTGTATTTCAATTCCTTCATGAAACCCTAATACATCCTATCTATTTATAGATAGCTATTAGGTCCAACCAAAAACTCTCCTGGCTAATTCAATACATGAAAGCACTCACCAAACCATGTACATATGTCTTACATGCTCTCATCCCCTGGATCTAAATCCAACCCATACATGAGTTAGCCCCTTTAAGATCTTATTGGACCAAGCCTTAAGATCCTATGATAAAAGCCTATCATAGACCCAAATAGAAAATCCCATCAATTCTATTTGCCCAATCTCACTCAGGAGCCGAGCCAGCTCAACTGCATTCAGTCCAAAACCCTATCTTTTGTCTATCTGAGATAGCCGGCTCAACTACGCCCCAAGCCGGCTTAATCTCAGCTCAAGCCTGCTCGACTACATATCCAAGCCAGCTCGCCTGTGTGTGCCAGCCCCTATCTTGGTAGATTCTCTTCTTTGACTTTGGTCCTTTGCCCTACCTTATGTCTCAGATCTTCAGAGCACCTACCAAGCCCCTTAAGGTCCTCACACCTGAACCTCGAGTTCCATGCAGGGCTGCATGCTGTCTTCACATAGGATAACTCATGTCCTAGCCCTTGGACTCTTGCCCATCTTAGTCTTTCGGAGCCAATACCCTAGCTCCTCCTATGGCCTCCCAAGGCTTGAGAGCACCACAAATCCTCACAGTCCAATCATAAGGGATAAGTATGGTTTAAAGGCCATCTCCTTCCATTCAGTGGGAATCCCTTATGGTGGTAGGGGTGCCACCATGAACTCATTCATTAAGATGAACAGTGAAAGATTTTTATTCATTGAAATTATTTCAATATGAAAGTTAAATATGAATGTATTTAGATTCGATCTAAAAAGTGATTCATAGTTTAATTTTCATTATATGCTTTATTTTCTATTATGAAACTAGCAATAGGATTGTTGTTTATAAAATGAGCTGACCCATTTATTAAATAAGTCAATCCATTTAATAAACAAAAAATAAAACCTTTCAAATTTAAAAATTATTTTCAAAATGCCGAATCCTAATCCATCAGTCCAAAAACTTAATTAAAAGAATCAAGTGTCTCATAAAGTCTAGAATTATGAATTAAAGATTCTAAGACATAAGCATAAGTTATGGGTTAAAGGGTTAGATGAATTAGGTCCATTAATTGGGTTAAACCTAAGGTTAGTTGAAGAATGGACTTAATAAGAGTAATTGATCAAATCTAACCAAGTGTTGATTTAGATTAGGTCAAGGATACCCTAGATTCAACTTTAATAGTTGTAGTTCGATGAGTCCATATCTTTAACAAGGACCAAGATGGACTTGATTCATGGCTAAGTTGTTAAGTCCAAAATTGTTAGGTTGATCAGATTGAACCTAATTAATCGGTTGGTGTCTAAGATATAGAAAAACTATGGTACCACTCGGATGCAAATCATCCTGGTATCACAAGCCCTGATACCATGTTGTAGAAGCTCCTAATCTTTAGCATGGATCTGAAGGAACCGATGACATTCTCTATGGACAGAAACCACTGATTTTCACCTGGATCTGTGATGGGGCGCCTCCCTTCTAGGGCTTAAGGGAGGTGCCCCCCCACTCTAGGACTTCTTTAGGAATCCCGGGGTGGCAACATGAGAGAGAAAAGACAAGAGAGATTAAGGAAGAAAAGATCTGTATTCCAATTCCATTTTGAAATCTTAATACAACCTATGAATTTATAAATAGCGATTAGGCCCAACCAAAAACTCTTCTAGCTAATCCAGTTTTGTTCTGTTCGCCACCGTTGAGTCGGCTCGCTTAGAGGTCGAGCTGGCTTGACTGCATTGTTAGATATATGTGCCCTAGAAGTTAGAATTAGCTGACACTTATAATACACTTCTAGAGGCAAAATTATAATTTTTACTAAAATTAATAAAATAGATTATTTTTTATCACATATGTGTATTTAGTGTCTGTGATACATCGTTTGAGTTAATAGTAATGATAATTCATATTTTCAAGAGTTGAAAATTTAAGACATGAATAATCATTATTAACTCATCTGAATGATATTCAATTAGGTTCAAGGAAATCGTGCTAGCACTCGATTGAACCTAATGTTCTTCTTTTACTATCATAAATAGTTGTCCTGACTGAGCCAAAGAAGTTTATGCTCGATCAGAGGCCTTCACTTGGTCTGACTGGAGCCTGTTCAGGTTAGAAAAGGGTTGTCTTATTTTGCAAGACAATACTACCATTTTTGGTCATCTGCCATTTCTCGTCCTTTGACTTTGGTCAAAAGTTGACCTTTGACTGGTCAAATGTTGACCATTGACACTTTGACATTTGTCCATACGTCACGCACCTATTAGAGAACTGGTGGGGGCTTGTCCCCCTGTCAGAACCTGACAAGGAGGAGGGCGCACGCCAACCTTGGCATGTGCCCAAGCTGGAGGCGCCCAGGAGTCCCTATTGGATGGGGACTCCATCTCCTTTTTGGATTTTGATTAGACTTCTCCTATGAACCAAGTTTGACTGGTCTTAGGTGCCATCTAACGAGGAATCCAAGGGACTCTATTCCCACCAATCAGATTTAGATCTGATTTCACAAAAGATTGTGATTGGTTGGGAAGAAGTGGAGTTGGATCACGCATAGTCTATAAATAAGACCTTGCGCCCTACTCAAGGAGTATCTAAAATAGAATTGAAAAATTCCCACACCCAAGGCTGGTTCTCTCCTCCTCCCCCATGCTAAACCTATCTTCTCCCTCTCCCCTCCATGCCCAAAGTGGTTTGGGATCCAAGTTGGTGCAATCCAGACGAGAGGAAGGCGATAGAAAGCTAGAAGGCTGCGCTGCTGCAAAGGACAACTGCTGATCTTTGAAAGGTATTTTGAAGATCCTCCAAATCAGATTCAAATCTAATTTTTGGAGACATGATAGAGAATAAGAGGATCTCTAGATCAAGCCCGAGTGGATATTGGGAGAGGCCAGGCACTTCTGTGGCTAGATCCAGAACCTTCCGCTGCTTACAGGATCATCAATGGGTAATAGGATTATCCTATGTTAAGGTCAATTAAATTTGATTTAATTTATGTAAATTTATTTTAACTATTAAAATAATAAATATCAGATCTAAAATACCCTAGATCTGATTTGGATCAAAGAAAAAATTTTTTAAAATATATCTCTTGATCCGATCAGATCTGAACGAACCTGGTCCGGGAAATCAGAATTTTTCTTCAACTGGTATCAGAGCCATGGTTCTAAAGTATTTAGATCTGATTTTAAATTTATTTTAATCAAAAAATAAGTGATCTCAGATATCACATAAGATATGATCAGATCTGAAATCAAAAAAAATTAAAATTAAATGATTTGGATCTAAGATTAAAAAATATGCATGACTAGTTCTAAAATAAAATAGTTCTATAGAATAGTCTTGCATATTTATAATTTAATTTGATTAAATTATATTTTAGATCTATTTATTTATTATTTTTTAATATTATAATTATTATAATACATCTAAAAAATAGTAAATAAAAATTATTTAATTTTAAACATCATATGAGATATGATTGATGCATGTCTAGACTAGTTGTAGAATAGTTCTACATAGTTGTCTAGATTAGAGTTTATTTTGATAAGATCAATTTAAATCTAAGTTTTTAGATTATTATGAGATAAATTAGATTTGAAAATATGCATGATTCGATACATGAGATGTATGCAAAATATGCCATGATTAGATCTAATTTGTATATGAGATATATGATATAGATCTAAAACTTTTTTGTAGTATTGCATGTTCCTGATTAAGGCATTCCTCTTAGCCCTCCAATCATAAGAATGAAGAAGGATTTAATTTTGTAGTGGATGGTGCGGTCCCACCGACTGGCTCACCACCGCACCTAACAATTATTGATAATGGGTCAACCGATGAGTAGACAACTCTTGTCCAATATTTCTCTAAACATAATGCACCTAAACTTGGTCTCTAATTCATGAAGCTCACCATGCCCGGAATATTGCTCCACTCCTTAGTTAAGCCAAACCCACTATTTGCATAAATTGAATTTTTGATTGGGTCCCTCACCATATCCAAAATATTGAGCCCAATCCATCCTCCAACCCATATCATCCAATGTCTAATAGATATGGTTGCATCTTTTCGATGAAACTGAACCATTATATCCAATCGAAAATAATCAACCTCAGGAAGGACCTGCACATCTCTAATGTTAGAAGACCTAGAACTTAATATTTTCTTAGAAAGATTTGATTTGGTCTCTTAGACTCAACTAGTCATAATATTTATGACTAACCTGGTAGCATGGGTTAGCTCGAATCGTTAGCCATCTCAAACCAGAACTGGATCAACTCAATCGATCAGAGAAGTGAGATCAGTGGGAGGAATATGCCATTAACTTGTTGTGAACGCATTTAGATCAAGTAGCTTCCAATTAAAGACCACTAGTCGTATTTGCCATATTTACCTTAGACACCGACTTGTCTGACTAGAATTAATCGAGTTAGCTTTACAATTTAGGCTCGAACCACAAAGCCAAATTAGGTCTTGACTTGATCAACCACATGTGACGGTGAGTCGACCTTGACCCAGACTTAATCCTATCAGGCTGGTCAAAACTAAGCACTTTTGATCCCACCTAACCAATTCTTGATTCGGTTTGATCAACCGCTAGACCTAATTAAGCTACCCACACCCAAACCCATGATTTATGAAGATATCTTAGATTTAAAAATTCATAATTTTTAAATCTAATTAATTTTATAAACATAATTCTTAATTAAGTTCAAGGGTCCAATAACAAAACATGCATAGAAATCTTAGAATTTTAGGATCTAGAATTTTGCAGAAAAGTAGGTTTTTGATTTTTGATTAAGGAAAAATGCAGCACCCCTACATGTCATAAGACCACCCCATTCAATGGAATGAGATGGCCTTTAAACCCTTCTTACTCTTATGATCGGACGGCCAAGGGGAATGCCTTAATCAAAAATATGAACTATACTATAAAACTATTAGATCTAAAGCATATAATAGTTACATGATTTAAGATCTAATCTATACATGCTTTCTAATAGGTGTGTGACATGTGGACAAAAGTCAAAGTATCAATGGTCAACATTTGACCAGTCAAAGGTAGACTTTTGACCAAAGTCAAAGAACAAGAAATGGCAAATGATCAAAAATGGCAGGTAATGTCTTACAAAATAAGACAACTTTTTCTAACTTGGACAACCTCCAATCAGACCATATGAAGGCCTCTGATTGAGCACAAACTCCTTTGGCTCAGTCAGCACAACTTATTTATGATAATCAAACAAGAACGTTAGGTTCAATCGAGTGCTAGCACGATTTTCTTGAACCTAATTGAATCTCATTCAGATCAATTGAACTAGATCAGTTCAATTGATGATCTTCAGATTCAAACCCTTGTTTGTGTGACCCAGTTAGGTTCAGTTCTATATGGTAATGGGATATGTCATGATCTCTATTATCGACATCATCGAAACTCCTTTCGATGGATCAGAACTCTTCTGATTCGAACAGCTAGAATGATCGATCATCTAAATCATTCTAATTGCTCCCAAAATCCACCAGTGACACCTAGCAGTATATGGTGGCAACCGCATCAGAGCTGAATGCGAACCTCTTGGTGCAGCTACTTGTGTGATTAAGTTCTTCTATCTTGAGCCCCGATCAGATTATGGTTAAGGTAAACTCGTCAAACCCTAGTCTCTCTCATATGATGTAATCATTCGATTTCAAGTCCAATGTGAAAACCTAAATAGAAACTCTTTCTATTATTTCACTCAGCCATGGCCATGGACTTCTGGACTTGATTCTCATGATCATCATAGGGCTGCTCCTCTACCACCGAGGTAGATAGATTCCATCTTGATGCTATCCAGTTCCTACAATGAACATGCTATAGCCATCATACACCTCAGGGTTCCATATGGCTTGGAGATCGAGTAATGGTGTAGTCAAACTATAACACCCTTAAGGTGAACTGTCGATGCACCATAGGTCAAAGAATCAGATACACCACTACAGCATCGAGTCAGTCATCGATGAGAAGATAGACTTCTTAATGACTACTCGAGGTGGTCATGCTCAGTGCCCTCATTCTCTAACGAGTACCTATACTCTCGCTTCGGTGTCTCCACACCGTAGACTCAAGACTCATCTACTAAAGAGAAGCGATTGTACACCAACCTTCTGGATCAATCACCATCCTCGTGATGATCCTATGGTTGGGAGCATTTTATGAGTTAATAATGATTATTCATGTCTTAAATTTTCAACTCTTGAAAATATGAATCATCATTACCATTAACTCAAAGGATGTATCATACACACTAAATACATATATGTGATAGAAAATAACATATTTTATTGATTATAGTCAAAATTATAATTTTGCCCCTAGAAGTGTATTACAAGTGTCAGCCAATTCTGACTTCTAGGGCACATATATCTAACAATCTTCCACTTGTCCTAAAGCCAATTGGCTACAAGTCTAAGTCCCATCTTCTCAAGGTGGGCTTCGATCTTCTGCTGGCCCAACGGCTTTGTAGTGGGTCTGCCATATTATCTATCGAGTTGACTCTCTTGACCTCGACATAACCCTTCTCAAGGTAATCGCGGATGAGGTGGTATTGCCGTTCAATGTGCTTAGATTTTTGGTGAGACCTTGGCTCCTTAGCAAGGGCTATGGCGCCATTGTTATCGCAGTATAGAGGAATCGCATCTGATGGCATTACTCTGATTTCTGCAGCAAACTTCTTATACTAGAATGCTTCCTTCGCAGCCTCTGATGCAGCGATATATTCTGCTTCCATGGTAGAATCTGCTATCACCATTTTCTTGGAAGTCTTTCAGCTGACAGCACCACCATTGCACACAAACAGACTTTCAGATGTCAACTTTCGATCATCTATATCGGACATGAAATCCGAGTCTATGTATCCCTGGACTTGGAGTTTTCCATTACCAAAGACCAACATCATATCCTTAGTTCTTCTCAAGTACTTAAGGATACATTTCACAGAAGTTCAGTGTTCTTCACCTGGATTTGACTGATATCTGCTTGTGACACTCACAGCATGGGCTATATCAGGTCGTGTACATAGCATGGCATACATGAGGCTTCCTATTGCAGAAGCATAAGGGATCTTGCTCATGTGTTCTATTTCCTCAAGTGTGCTAGGGCACATCTTCTTGGAAAGATGAATACCATGTCTGAAGGGTATTAATCCCCTCTTAGAGTTTTCCATACTAAACCTCTTTAGTACTTTCTCTATGTACATCTTCTGTGAAAGTCCTAGCATCCTATTCGGTCTATCCTTATAGATCTTAATTTCTAGAATAAAGGATGCTTCGCCTAGGTCTTTCATGGAGAATTCCTTGGACAACCATAATTTGACTGTTGTCATCATGGGAACATCATTCCCAATAAGGAGGATGTCATCCACATACAATACGAGGAAGACAACAGCGCTCCCACTGACCTTTTTGAATGACACACAGTTTCTCTTCATTTTTGATGAAACCAAACATTTTGATCACATCATTGAAACGAGTATTCCAGCTCTAAGATGCTTGCTTAAGTCCATATATGGACCTTTGCAGCTTGCAAACCTTGTGATCAGTATCACTGGATGTGAAACCTAGCGGCTGTTCCATATAGATATCTTCCTCAAGATATCCATTTAAGAATGTCGTTTTCATATTCATTTGCCATATTTCATAATCGAAATAGGCTGCAACAGCAAGCAATGTGCGGATGGATTTTAGCATAGCCACTGGGAAAAAGGTATCCTGATAGTCAATGCCTTCGTGTTGACTATAATCTTTTGCCACTAGTCTAGCCTTGAATGTCTCCACATTTCATCTACACCAATCTTTCTCTTGAAGATCTATTTACACCCAATAGGTACTATACCTTCTGGTGGATCTACCAAGGTCCAGACTTGGTTTGAGTGCATCGAGTCAATTTCTGACTGCATTGCCTCTAGCCATTTCTCGGAGTCGATATCTGATATCGCCTCATTGTAGGTTTTGGGATCATCACCATGAGCACCATTACCTATGAGGAACATTTTCTCTACTTCCTCTGAAATAATACCTAAGTATCTTTCAGGGGGATGGAAAACTCTTTCTGATCTATGAGGTGGAGGAGGTAGTGTTCTTATTGGCTCAACCTGATTTGGTTCCAATTGGTCCTTAGCTCGTTGTACTTATGAGACTTTCTCATCAAGCTTGATCTGTCTTTCAATGCCGCTATCTTGAATAAACTATTTTTCAAGAAAGATGGCATGTCGACTCACAATCACATTGTGGTCTTCTGGAATGTAGAAATAGTATCCTAATGACTCTTTAGGATATCCTATGAATCAAGCTCTGAAGGACCTAAACTCTAACTTGTCTGCTTATTGTCTTTTGACATGAGCCGGACAATCCCAAATTCTGAGATGACTCAGACTTGGTTTCTTACCATGCCATATCTCATACGGTGTGGTAGGAATGGTTTTAGAGGGAACCCTATTCAGTAGATAAATTGAAGTTAACAATGAGTGTCCCCAAAGGAAATCAGGAAGGTCTGTGAAGCTCATCATGGATCGAACCATATCCAATAGAGTCCGATTTCTCCATTCTAAAACCTCGTTGAGTTGAGGTGTTCCTGGTGGAGTCCATTGAGAGACTATGCCATTTTTCTTGAGATAGTCTAGGAATTCTTGGCTAAGGTATTCACCTCCTCGATCTGATCGAAGAACCTTAATGGATTTTCCAGTTTGTTTTTCTACTTCATGTCTGAATTCTTTGAACTTTTCAAAAGCTTCAGACTTGTGTCTCATAAGATACACATACCCATACCTAGACAGATCATCGGTAAAGGTAATGAAGTAGACAAAATTGCCTCTAGCCGGCACATCAAATGGGCCGCACACATCAGTATGTACTAGGGCAAGGAGATCTGTGGCCCTCTCCCCATGTCCAACAAAAGGGAGTTTGGTCATTTTGCCTTGAAGGCAAGGATTCACAAGTTGGATATGACTCAGAAGTCAATGGACTCAATAGCCCATTTTTCTCTAATTTGTTGATCCTATCTTCTGCTATATGACCTAATCTTAGGTGCCATAGATATCTGTCGTTTGGACTATCCCTAGGTCGTTTGGCATTCACGTTTTGCTCGATAGTTAGAATAGGTACATCAATATGTAGCTGATAAAGACCATTAATAAGGAAACCATTTGCAATTTTATTTCTTTCATAAAGAATGTTACAATGGTCCTTAAAGAAGGTAATCACATAGCCTTCTTGTGCTAAGCATGAAACAGAAATCAAATTCCTGCTAGCTGCAGGCACATAATAACAGTCTTTCAAAACTAAGTCTAAACCAGATGGTAATCGAAGAGGGTATGTTCCCATGGCTACTGCAGCAACTCTTGCTCCATTACCGACGCGTAGGATCATGTCTCCATCCCTCAAGCCTCCTGCTATCCTCAAGACCCTGCATGGAAGTGCACAGATGAGCACTAGAACCAGAGTCAAGCACCCAACTGGATGCAGAAGAAATCGTAAGGTTAGACTCAATAACGAGCATACCTCCAGAAGGACCTTCCTTCTTGTTCTTCAGGGTGGCCAGGTAAGTAGGGCAGTTTCCGCTTCCAATGGCCGTCGCTGTTGCAATGGAAACACTTTCCTTTGACATCGGCCTTTTTCTTTGGCTCTGCCTTCTTCTTCTTTGTTCCTTCCACCTTCTGCTTTTTCGCAGACTTCTTTTTCTTTCCATAAGACTTTCTTTTGGAAGAAGTCCATTCCATAGCAAGAACTGAGCCTTTAGAACCTTTCATAGAAAGCTCAGCGGTAACCAGCATATTCATTAATTCGGCCAAGAAATTTTGAAGTTTATGCATGTGGTAATTCATGATGAATTGCCCATATGCATCAGTCAAGGATTGCAGAATAATATCGTTCTGCAGGTCCAAGTCTAACTTCACACCGAGCTTCTCAAGCTCTTCCATGTCCTTGATCATTGTCAGACAGTGATCTTGGACTGACTGCCCATCACGCATCTTAGCCTTAAAAAGTCATTTCGTGACTTGATATTTGGCTGCGCGACTCTGTTCACCAAACATCTCCTGCAGGTGAGCCAACATTTGGCGAGCAGTCCCGATATCTTCATGTTGGCACTGGAGCTCATCAGACATCGAGCCCAACATGTAATATCTGGCCTTATTATCTTCGTCTATCCATTTTTCTAGAGATGCTCTCTGTTCAATAGATGGACGGGCTGGTAAGGTGGGAGGGTCCTGGTCCAGTACATGGGTTAACTTCTCAGAACCCAAAACTATTTTGTAGTTTCTGAGCCAATCTTTATAATTGGGTCCAGTCAGTCTATGTGTGTCCAGGATACGTGCCAATGGGTTGGACGCAGACATATTTTTCTAGTAGAGAGTCAAAGATTCTAGTTAGATACTGTAATTATGACTTGACCAATTTATTTAGAAATTTTATTTTTAAATAAATTAGCTCCCACTATTTTCTCGGATCCCTACACTCCCTCTGTAGAGATGCAAAAATCTCCATGATTAATGATTTCTAGTGGGTGGTGCGGTCTCACCAACTGACTCATCACCTCACCTAACAGTTATTGGTGATGGGTTAGCCAATGAGTGAACAACTCTTGTTCAATGATTCTCTAATCATGGTGCACCCAAACTTGGTCTCTAATTCATGAATCTCACCGTATCCAGAATATTGATCCACTCCTTAGTTAAGTCAGACCCACCATTTGCATAGACTGGGTTCCTAATTGAGTCTCTCACCGTATCCTGAAATATTGAGCCCAACTCATCCTCCAGCCCATAGCATCCAATGCCTAATAGACATGGTTGCATCTTTTCGGTGCAACTGAGCCACTGTATCCAGTCGAGAACAATCAACCCCGGGAAGGGCCCGCACATCTACAATGGTGGAAGACCTCAGACTTAATCTTTTCTTAGGGAGAATTGATTCAGGTCTCATTAAACTAGACTTGTCATAGTCATAACAATTATGACTAACCTAGTGGCATGGGTTAGCTCGGATTATTGACCACCTCAGATCAGAACTGTGTCAACAGATATGGCCAGGTAAGTGAGATCGGTGGAAGGAATATGCCATTAACTCATACAAGAATGCATTCAGGTCGAGTAGCTTCCAATTAAAAACCAGTCGGTCGTATGTGCCAAACTTACCTTAGACACCAAATTGTTGAGCCAGAACCAATTGGGTTAGCCTACAATCCAGACTCTAACCTCTGAGCCTAATTAGGTCTTGCTTGATCGTGACTCGATCTTGACCCAGACTTAATCCTATTAGGCTGGTCAATTTAAGCATTGTTGATCCCATCTAACCAACTCTTGATTCGGTTTGATCAACCGCTTAGACCTAATTGAGCTACCCAAGCCCGAACCCAGTATTATGAATATGTCTTAGATCTGAAATTCTTAATTTTAGACCTAATTAATATTTCCATAATCTTAATTTTTAATTAAGTAGGGTTCATAAACAAAATATGCACAATAAATCCTAGGGTTTCAGGATCTAGGGTTTTGCAGAAAGTAAGTTTTGGATTTCTGATTAAGGACGAACACGCAGCACCCCTACACATCATAAGAACACCCCATCGAATGGAAGAGAGGGCCTTTAAATCCTTCTTCATTCTTATGATCGGACGGCCAAGAGGAATGCCTTAATCAGGAACATGCAATACTACAAAAAAGTTTTAGATCTATATCATATATCTCATATACAAATTAGATCTAATCATGGCATATTTTGCATACATCTCATGTATCGAATCATGCATATTTTCAGATCTAAATTATCTCATAATAATCTAAAAAATTAGATTTAAATTGATCTAATCAAAATAAATTCTAATCTAGACAATTATGTAGAACTATTCTACAACTAGTCTAGACATGCATCAATCATATCTCATATGATATTTAAAATTAAATAATTTTTATTTACTATTTTTTAGATGTTATTATAACCATTATAATATCAAAAAATAGTAAATAAATAGATCTAAAATATGATTTAATCAAATTAAATTAAAAACATGCAAGACTATTCTATAGAACTATTCTATTTTAGAACTAGTCATGCATATTTTCTAATCTTAGATCCAAATCATTTAATTTTAATTTTTTCTAATTTTAGATCTGATCACATCTCATGTGACATCTAAAATCACTTATTTTTCTAATTAAAATAAATTTAAAATTAGATCTAAATACTTTTAGAACCTTGGCTCTGATACCAGTTGAAGGAAAATCCTGATTTTTCGGATCAGGTTCGTTCAGATCTGATCAGATCAAGAGATATATTTTAAAAAAAATTTTTTTTCTTTGATCTAAATTAGATCTAAGATATTTTAGATCTAATTATTATTATTTTAGAAATAAAATAAAATTTAGATAAATTAAATCAAATTTAATTTACCTTGATATGGGTAATCCTATTATCCGTTGATGATCCTGTATGCAGCGGAAGGTTCTGGATCTAGCCATGCAAGTGCCTGGCCTCTACTGGTATCCACTCAGGCTGGATCTAGAGATCCTCTTCTTCTCTATCACATCTCCAAAAATTAGATCTGGATCTGATCTGGAGGATCTTCAAAACTCCTTTTGAAGATCAGCAGTTGTCCTTTGCAGCAGCGCAGCCTTCTAGCTTTCACTCGCCTTTCTCTCATCTGGATCGCACCAACCAAGCTCCAAAACTCTTTTGGACATGGAGAGGAGAGGGAGAAGGTGGGTTTGGTGTGGAGAAAGAGGGAAGAGACAGCCTTGGGGCATGGAAAATTGTGATTCAGAGATCTTTGAGTTGGGCATAGGGTCTTATTTATAGACTAACTATGATCCAACTCCTCTTCTTCCCAACCAATCATAACTCTTTGTGAAATTAGATCTAAATCTGATTGGTGAGAATAGAGTCCCCTGGATTCCTCCTTAGAGGGCACCTAAGATCAGTCAAAGTTGGTTCTTAGGAGAACTCTAATTGAAATCCAAAAAGGAGATGGAGTCCCTGTCCAACAGGGACTCCTAGGCGCCTCCAGCTTGGGCACACGCCAAGGGTAGCGTGCGCCCTCTTCCATGCTAGGTTCTGGTAAGAGGATGGCCCCCACCAGCTCTCCAATAGGTGTGTGACACGTGGACAAAAGTCAAAGTATCAATGGTCAACATTTGACCAGTCAAAGGTAGACTTTTGACCAAAGTCAAAGAACAAGAAATGGCAGGTGACCAAAAATGGCAGGTAATGTCTTACAAAATAAGACAACCTTTTCTAACTTGGACAACCTCCAGTCAGACCATATGAAGGCCTCTGATTGAGCACAAACTCCTTTGGCTCAGTCAGGACAACTAATTTATGATAGCAAAAGAAGAACGTTAGGTTCAATCGAGTGCTAGCACGATTTTCTTGAACCTAATTGAATCTCATTCAGATCAATTGAACTAGATCAGTTCAATTGATGATCACCAGATTCAAACCCTTATTTGTGTGACCCAGTTAGGTTCAGTTCTATATGGTAATGGGATATGTCATGATCTCTATCATCGACATCATCGAAACTTCTTTCGATGGATCAGAACTCTTCTGATTCGAACAGCTAGAATGATCGATCATCTAAATCATTCTAATTGCTCCCAAAATCCATCAGTGACACCTAGCAGTATATGGTGGCAACCCATCAGAGCTGAATGCGAACCTCTTGGTGCAGCTACTTGTGTGATTAAGTTCTTCTATCTTGAGCCCCGATCAGATTAGGGTTAAGGTGAACTCGTCAAACCCTAGTCTCTGTCATATGATGTAATCATTCGATTTCAAGTCCAATGTGAAAACCTAAATAGAAACTCTTTCTATTATTTCACTCTACCATGGCCATGGACTTCTGGACTTGATTCTCATGATCATCATAGGGCTGCTCCTCTACCACCAAGGTAGATAGATTCCATCTTGATGCTATCCAGTTCCTACAATGAACATGCTATAGCCAACATACACCTCAGGATTCCATATGGCTAGGAGATCGAGTAATGGTGTAGTCAAACTATAACACCCTCAAGGTGAACTGTCGATGCACCTCAGATCAAAGAATCAGATACACCACTACAGCATCGAGTCAGTCATTCGACGAGAAGGTAGACTTCCTAATGACTACTCGAGGTGGTCACGCTCAGTGCCCTCGTTCTCTAACGAGTACCTGTACTCTCGCTCCGGTGTCTCCACACCGTAGACTCAAGACTCATCTACTAAAGAGAAGCGATTGTACACCAACCTTCCAGATCAATCACCATCCTCGTGATGATCCTATGGTTGGAAGCATTTTATGAGTTAATAATGATTATTCATGTCTTAAATTTTCAACTCTTAAAAATATGAATCATCATTACCATTAACTCAAAGGATGTATCACAGACCCTAAATATACATATGTGATAGAAAATAACCCATTTTATTGATTATAGTCAAAATTATAATTTTGCCCCTAAAAGTGTATTACAAGTGTCAGCTAATTCTAGCTTCTAGGGCACATATATCTAACATCCATACCATAGACTTAAGACTCATCTATCCTAAAAAAATGATTGTACACCAATCTTTCGGATCTATTACCATTCTCGTGATGATCGTATGATCGAGAGCAATTTATGAGTTAATTATGATAATGCATGTCTTAAATTCTCAACTCTTGAGAATATGTGTTATCATGCCTATTAACTCAATGGATGTATCACACATACTTTAATACACAATGTGATAGAATAAATAATTTTTTAATTAATTTTTCAGTCAAAATTATAAAAATGCTCTTAGAAAGTATTTAATAAGTATTAGCCAATCTGGCTTCTAGGGCACACATCTTACACTTTGTATATCAACGGCTTTAGCTTCATCAAGCTTCTTGTCTATGTTTTTACGTCAGAGTTATATTTTTGTAATCTCAATGGAATTGTTTACTGTTATTTTTTGTAAAAGCAATTGGATTATTGCTTTTGTAAAAGTTTTTCCTATATGAAATAAAATGCTTTCCATTTCCTTTCTATTGTGCTTTGTTTCTATTATGTGTGCATTATAAATTATTTCGATCAAAGGGATCTTGAATCTGTGTAGGATTCCTTAGCCAAGTAGGCTTTTGGTTAAGATGGTTCTGATTCGAGGAACTCGCCGTGAGTTATCTTGAATGAAAGAATTCAATTGAAGTGAATCCGATCAGAGGAACTTGATGCAAACTATCCCGATCAAAGGAATTTTCATTTGGAGCAATTTTGATCGAAGGAACTCGCTGCGAAGTATCCCGAATAGAGAGATTTTATTTGAAGTAGTTTCGATCAGAGGAACTCACTATGATTTATCTCAAATAGAGAAATTCTCATTTGAAGCAGTTTTGATCAGAGAAACTTGTTGTGATTTATTCCGAACAGAGGGATTCTCATTTGAAGCAATTTCAATAAGAGGAACTCACAGTGATTTATCCCGAACAGAGGGATTCTCATTTGACTTTCTTCTCCAATCCGATAGCTATGCAAATATTTGTTTGACAAAGAGAAATAATAAGCTTAGGAAACTACTTGTTTATTCATCTTATTGATAATACATTCGAAGGTTAGCCAAATTCCATAGCTTGAGAAGGAGGGTCCCATTGAGTTGTTTAAGCCGATAAGTTCCTGATCGCACAACTTCATCGATCTGATAGGATCCTTCCCAGTTGGGTGAAAGCTTTTCTTGTTCAGTTAGCTTGGATACTTTAGCTCTCCGAAGGATAAGATCACTGGCGCTAAACTATTTGGCTTTTATCCGAGAATTATAGTATCTTGCAATCTTCTATCGATATGCGGCCATCCTCATGATCGCTCGCTCTCTAGTTTCCTCGATCAGATTGAGGTTGGCCTTGAGCCAAATAGGATTAATGTCCTCATCATATTTCTCAACTCTAATAGAGGGAAGCCTAAATTCTATAGGTATGATAGCTTCAGTTCCAAATGCTAAGTTAAAGGGCATTTCGCCTGTCGGGATCCTTTGAGTCGTTTGATCGGCCCATAGAACGTGATAGAGTTCTTCCACCCATGACCTCCCAATCCGGTCTAATCTAGCCTCCCAATCCAGTCTAATCTAGCCTTGAGACCTTGAAGGAGGGTTCTATTGGTGACTTTGACTTCTTCGTTTGCTTGAGGGTAGCCTACTGAAGTGAAGTGCTGCTCAATTTCATGATGAAATCTCTAAGCCAGGAACTGCTGAACTATCTCCCGTTGTCTGAGATCAATATCTTCGAAAGTCCATAATGGCTAATGATTGATTTCCAAATAAAATTTTGAACCTTCATCTCTGTAATCTAAGCTAAGGGCTTAGCTTCTACCCACTTGGTGAAGTTGTCAATCGCTACAAGTAAGAATTTTTGCTGACCTGAAGTTTGAGGAAATGGACCTAAAATATCCAATCCCCATTGGGCGAACGGCCAGGGAGACTCGATGGATGTCGGTAGAGCTACAAGCTAGCACTGAATTCGATTGTGGCACTGACATTGCTCACATTTTTTGATAAAATTTTAAGCGTTCGACTGCGTCATCGACCAGTGATAACCTTGTTGAAAGATTTTGTATGATAAGGACCGACCACCCAGAAGGTTTTTGCAAATCCCTTTATGAACCTCTCGCATGGCATAATCAGCCTCCAAAGGACGTAAACATCTCAAAAGCAGTAAAGAGAAAGACCACTTGTACAGCATTGCCGAGCACTACATAACCCTCTTTTCGATCCAGGGGCATTTCTCCCATCTTCAAATACCTTAAGATGGGATTTGTCCAGCGAGGCTCTTCATTGATCTACTGAATGGTGTGGGGCTCTTCTAAACTTGAAGTTTTTAGGACTTCAAAGTAGGTTTCTCTCCCTAGGTCGGTGGGCAGCAAGGATTAAAGTTTTGATAGAGCATCTATCCTGACATTTTGTGTTTGGAGAACCTGTTGGATATCAAAATATCTGAAGCACGAGATTAAATCTTTTAACTTAATTTTGGAGATATTTTTTCATATTTTCCTCTCGAGCTTCGTATTCTTCTTTTATCTATCCTACTACCAGCTGGGAATCATCAAAGACTTTTAGGTATTAGGCTCCAGTTAGCTGAGTGATTTTCAGTCCGACGATTAGGACTTTGTATTCCATCTCATTATTGGTAGTTAAAAATTCAAAGCGGATGGTGTGTGCTGCCACGTCCCCATCCAGACTAGAAAAAATGATTCTAGCTCCTGACCCTATTGAGTTTGAAGAGCCGTCAATGTGCAAGACCCACATTTCCTCTAGATTCGACTCCAGGTCCCTACTGCTTTGTGAACCCGTCGGATCTTTAGATCTCGTTGTCGGGTCTTTCTCCTACGATGCAAGCATTGGCATTTATCACTACGACTGAGGCCATCGCAGTGGGGTTCTTCCACGAACGAAGCATTCAAGTCTTCCTTCCTGAATTAACTTTTCAATGGCATCATGAAGGAGGCGGCAGTCTTCAGTATCATGACCGTGGTCACGATGATAGAAGTAGAACCTGTCGTGTCTCGACATTTTGGATTGGTCCGCATCCTCCAAGGCTGGGGGAGTTGATCTTGGATCTGCATCAAAACTTCTCTCCGAGTGGCATTCAGAGCCATATAATTATTAAAATGCCTTGGTAGAGACCGCCATTGATCTCACCTTTGAGGGCTAGGAGATTGATGATTTTGGGAAGAATTTCCATCCTTAAGCTTCCTAGGTGGAGAATGGGAGTGCTGACGGTAAGTCTCCCTTTTCGGGGGGAGATGCTCCGTATTTGACCCCATCAGGATATTATTGATAGGGGGTCTTCAGCAAAGGCTTCTTCAACATTGGTATACTTTCTCATCTTTTAAAGTATACCATTGTAGTCCTTAGGATAGGACTTTATTAACAATCTTTTCAGATCATTTCTCTACAGCCCACCCATAAAAGTGGACATCGCAATCGACTGATCTAGATCGCAGACATTCAGGATTACCGCATTGAAGCAGCTTGGATAACTATGGATCGACTCACCATCCCTCTGATGGATGGTGTACAAATAGTCGGACCGCTTCTACTGTTTGTGGCTGCTGACAAAATAAGCTATCAGAGATCGGCTTAGCTCATCGAAAGAATAAATTGAGCACGACTTCAGATTGGAATACTAGTGTCGGGCTGCTCCTTTGAGAGTAGCAGGGAATGCCCGATAGAGAGTAGCATTCGATGCCCCTTGAAAGAGCAAAGCTGCCTTGAATGTTTCGATATGGTCGACGTTGTTGATGGTCCCATCGTAAGTCTTGAGCTGAGGCAGCTTGAATTCTGACAGAGGTAGTTCTCTCAGGATCCTCTCGTCGAAGGGAGGCTCACCGCTAAGACCATCAAAGGGTTCAGAGGAGGATGCTTTGTTCAAAGCTTCAAGTTTCTTATCAAACTCCTGAAGCTTTCTTTCAATAATTAAGTCTCGATCAGTGAGGACCTCGGACTGTTGGAGAGAACAGCGATCAGGAGTAGAATCATGCCCTGACTACGGGCTAAGAGACCGTCGATAGGGTCATCCCTTCCTAGGACTTTTTCGAGGTGCTTGCATGGGTTCGGCTTGTTGTTGTTGAAAAGATGCTGGTGGCAAGATCGACAACATTGCTGGTGGTGTGAGTGTAACTATCGAAGGCATCGGTTGCATAGTTGAAGGTGGAGCGGGAGTAGTCAGATTTGGCTGTGGTGCCATTAAAGAAGGTGCGATTACCGTTTGGACCACTTGAATGGTGGCCGTCAGAGAGTGGACCTACCGAAGGAGTAGGTTGAATTGATCCATGGTGACATGCACCGACTGGACAGGTGGAGAGATTTCTACCGTAGGAGGTTGGACATGATCATCAACCCTCAGGTTTGCTTGTTGTGAGGTTATGGCCACAGCAACATTGTTGAGATGGGATGAGGCCTTTTTTGGAGCCATCGACTGTTGTTAAAGATTGGTTTGTTTTGTCTTTGAAACCAGATAGTCAGCTTTTCATAGAGTAATGGTAGGCTAAAAGTTTAGCTACCCTCTTTTTAGCACCAATCTATTACTGCTGAGAACTATTGGCTTCAGATTTGAAGTGATTGGCTCCAAGCAGACAAGCTTGATGACCTGCAAAATAAAGTCCGAGCCAAAGAATTTGTCTCTGGCGAGGATCCTTCGATGCTCAAGTCAGAAATAAGCGATAGTCAATTTCTTTAGAGAAGAATTTCTTGCTTACCTGGATCCTCGAGGTTGGTGATATTTGTAGAGACATGATTGTTTCACCATTTCACTGATTTCAGATCGTTAATTTCGCCATGGCGAGATCTCCGGGATCCCCAAAATGGAAAGATGGTTATAGGTGCAACCAAGATTCCTTATCTACCATTGAAGGTTTAGGATGAGCAGGTAATAGCCTATTTGCGACTGGACTATAGTTGTATTACGGTTAATCCATGGAGTGATTTATTTATCCAAAGTGATTTAAAAGTGGTAGATGCTATCCAGGGCACTTTCATAAAAGAATGGGTTAGATCTATCCCCTAGTTTGGTCATCAATTCAGAGGATATTATGACAATTTTTCGATCCCCAAGCACTCGTTAAGATAGATTTAGCTGAGGTGCTCCTGGGATATATCATACGATCTGAGCTGTTACATTGCTACCGTAACAGCGAGCATCTTATCCGAGTACAAATCCTACTCTAATTAAAACTCCCATAATCCCTTTTTCAATCAAATTCTCCCCCTGTTAACCTCTATTTAAATCTTCTTTCCATACCCTTTCAAAAGAAGCAGCAACACTCCCAACGGTCTGAAGGAAAAATCTTGATTTTTTGGACCAGGTTCGTTCAGACCTGATCGGATCAAGAGATATATTTCAAATTTTTTTTTCTTTAATCTAAATCAGATTTGGGATATTTCAGATCTGATATTTATTATTCTAATAATAAAAATAAAATATAGATAAATTAAATCATATTTAATTTACCTTGATGTAGGGTAATCCCATTACCCGTTGATGATCCTGTATGCAGCGGAAGGTTCTGGATCTAGCCACGCAAGTGCCTTGGCCTCTATTAGTATCCACTCAGACTGGATCTGGAGATTCTCTTTCTCTCTATTGCATCTCCAAAAATCAAATCTGGATCTGATCTAGAGGATCTTCAAAACACCTTTTGAAGATCAACAGTTGTCCTTTGCAGTAGTGCAGCCTTCTAGCTTTCTGTCGCCTTTTTCTCATCTAGATTGCACCAACTAAGATCCCAAACTTCTTTAGCATGGAGAGGAGAGGGAGAAGGTGGACTTGGCATGGAGGAGGAGAGGAGAGGCAGCCTTGAGGTGTGGGAATTTTTAATTCAATTTTAGATACTCATTGAGTTGGGTGCAGGGTCTTATTTATAGACTATGCGTGATCCAACTCCTCTTCTTCCCAACCAATCACAACCCTTTGTAAAATCAGATCTAAATCTGGTTGGTGGGAATAGAGTCCCTTGGATTCCTCCTTAGATGGTGCCTAAGACCAGTCAAACTTGGTTCTTAGGAGAAGTCTAATCGAAATCCAAAAAGGAGATGGAGTCCCTGTCCAACAGGGACTCCTGGGCGCCTCAAACTTGGGCACACGCCAAGGGTGGCATGCGCCCTCCTCCTTGCCAGGTTCTGGTAGGGGACAAGGCCCCCACCAGCTCTCCAATAGGTGCATGACACATGGACAAAAGTCAAAGTGTCAATGGTCAACATTTGACCAGTCAAAGGTCAACTTTTGACCAAAGTCAAAGGATGAGAAATGGTAGGTGACCAAAAATGGCAGGTATTGTCTTACAAAATAAGACAACCCTTTTCTGACCTGGACAAGCTCCAGTCAGACCAAGTGAAGGCCTCTGAATGAGCACAAACTCCTTTGGCTCAGTCAGGACAACTATTTATGATAGTAAAAGAAGAACGTTAGGTTCAATCGAGTGCTAGCACGATTTTCTTGAACCTAATTGAATCTCATTCAGATCAATTGAACTGGATCAGTTCAATTGATGATCACCAGATTCAAACCCTTATTTGTGTGACCCAGTTAGGTTCAGTTCTGTATGGTAATGGGATATGTCATGATCTCTATCATCGACATCATCGAAACTCCTTTCGATGGATCAGAACTCTTCTGATTCGAACAGCTAGAATGATCGATCATCTAAATCATTCTAATTGCTCCCAAAATCCACCAGTGACACCTAGCAGTATATGGTGGCAACCCATCAGAGCTGAATGCGAACCTCTTGGTGCAGCTACCTATGTGTGATTAAGTTCTTCTATCTTGAGCCCCGATCAGATTAGGGTTAAGGTGAACTCGTCAAACCCTAGTTTCAGTCATATGATGTAATCATTCGATTCAAGTCCGATGTGAAAACCTAAATAGAAACTCTTTCTATTATTTCACTCTGCCATGGCCATGGGCTTCTGGACTTGATTCTCATGATCATCATAGGGCTGCTCCTCTACCACCGAGGTAGATAGATTCCATCTTGATGCAATCCAGTTCCTACAATGAACATGCTATAGCCAACATACACCTCAGGATTTCCGAATGGCTAGGAGATCGAGTTATGGTGTAGTCAAACTATAACACCCTCAAGGTGAACTGTCGATGCACCTCAGGTCAAAGAACCAGACACACCACTGCAGCATCGAGTCAGTCATTGACGAGAAGGTAGACTTCCTAATGACTACTCGAGGTGGTCACGCTCAGTGCCCTCGTTCTCTAACGAGTACCTGTACTCTCGCTCCGGTGTCTCCACACCGTAGACTCAAGACTCATCTACTAAAGAGAAGCGATTGTACACCAACCTTTCGGATCAATCACCATCCTCGTGATGATCCTATGGTCGGGAAGCATTTTATGAGTTAATAATGATTATTCATGTCTTAAATTTTCAACTCTTGAAAATATGAATTATCATTACCATTAACTCAAAGGATGTATCACAGACACTAAATACACATATGTGATAGAAAATAATCCATTTTATTGATTTTAGTCAAAATTATAATTTTGCCCCTAGAAGTGTATTACAAGTGTCAGCCAATTCTGGCTTCTAGGGCACATATATCTAACAATCTCCACTTGTCCTAAAGCCAATTGGCTACAAGTCTAAGTCCCATCTTCTCAAGGTGGGCTTCGATCTTCTGCTGGCCCAACGGCTTTGTAAGTGGGTCTGCCACATTATCTGTGGAGTTCGACTCTCTTGACCTCGACGTAACCCTTCTCGAGGTAATCGCGGATGAGGTGGTATCGCCGCTCAATGTGCTTGGATTTTTGGTGAGACCTCGGCTCCTTAGCAAGGGCTATGGCGCCATTGTTGTCGCAGTATAGAGGAATGGCATCTGATGGCATTACTCCAATTTCTGCAGCAAACTTCTTGTACCAGAATGCTTCCTTCGCAGCCTCTGATGCAGCGATATATTCTGCTTCCATGGTGGAATCTGCTATCACGGTTTGCTTGGAACTCTTCCAGCTGACAGCACCACCATTGCACACAAACAGACTCCCAGATGTCGACTTTCGATCATCTACATCGGACATGAAATCCGAGTCTGTGTATCCCTGGACTTGGAGTTCTCCATTACCAAAGACCAACATCATATCCTTAGTTCTTCTTCAAGTACTTAAGGATACATTTCACAGAAGTCCAGTGTTCTTCACCTGGATTTGACTGATATCTGCTTGTGACACTCACAGCATGGGCTATATCAGGTCGTGTACATAGCATGGCATACATGAGGCTCCCTATTGCAGAAGCATAAGGGATCTTGCTCATGCGTTCTATTTCCTCAGGTGTGCTAGGGCACATCTTCTTGGAAAGATGAATACCATGTCTGAAGGGTATTAATCCCCTCTTAGAGTTTTCCATACTAAACCTCTTTAGTACTTTCCTCTATGTACATCTTCTGTGAAAGTCCTAGCATCCTATTCGGTCTATCCCTATAGACCTTAATTCCTAGAATAAAGGATGCTTCACCTAGGTCTTTCATGGAGAATTCCTTGGACAACCATAATTTTGACTGTTCGTCAACATGGGAATATCATTCCCAATAAGGAGGATGTCATCCACGTACAATACGAGGAAGACAACAGCGCTCCCACTGACCTTTTTGAAGACACATGGTTCCTCTTCATTTTTGATGAAACCAAACTTTTTGATCACATCATTGAAATGAGTGTTCCAGCTCCGAGATGCTTGCTTAAGTCCATATATGGACCTTTGCAGCTTGCAAACCTTGTGATCAGTATCACTGGATGTGAAACCTAGCGGCTGTTCCATATAGATATCTTCCTCAAGATATCCATTTAAGAATGCCATTTTCACGTCCATTTGCCATATTTCATAATCGAAATAGGCTGCAACGGCAAGCAATGTGCGGATGGATTTTAGCATAGCCACTGGAGAAAAGGTATCCTGATAGTCAATGCCTTCGCGTTGACTATAACCTTTTGCCACTAGTCTAGCCTTGAATGTCTCCACATTTCCATCTGCACCAATCTTTCTCTTGAAGATCCATTTACACCCAATAGGTACTATACCTTCTGGTGGATCTACCAAGGTCCAGACTTGGTTTGAGTGCATCGAGTCAATTTCTGACTGCATTGCCTCTAGCCATTTCTCGGAGTCGATATCTGATATCGCCTCGTTGTAGGTTTTGGGATCATCACCATGAGCACCATTACCTATGAGGAACATTTTCCTCTACTTCCTCTGAAATAATACCTAAGTATCTTTCAGGGGGGGGAAAACTCTTTCCGATCTACGAGGTGGAGGAGGTAGTGTTCTTATTGGCTCAACCTGATTTGGTTCCAATTGGTCCTTAGCTCGTTGTACTTGTGAGACTTTCTCATCAAGCTTAATCTGCTTTCCAATGCCGCTATCTTGAATAAACTATTTTTCAAGAAAGATGGCATGTCGACTCACAATCACATTGTGGTCTTCTGGAATGTAGAAATAGTATCCTAATGACTCTTTAGGATATCCTATGAATCGAGCTCTGAAGGACCTAAACTCTAACTTGTCCGCTTGTTGTCTTTTGACATGAGCCGGACAACCCCAAATTCTGAGATGACTCAGACTTGGATTTCTTACCGTGCCATATCTCATACGGTGTGGTAGGAACGATTTTAGAGGGAAACCCTATTCAGTAGATAAATTGAAGTTAACAATGAATGTCCCCAAAGAAAATCAGGGAGGTCTGTGAAGCTCATCATGGATCGGACCATATCCAATAGAGTCCGATTTCTCCATTCTGAAACTCCGTTGAGTTGAGGTGTTCCTGGTGGAGTCCATTGAGAGACTATGCCATTTTTCTTGAGATAGTCTAGGAATTTTTGGCTAAGGTATTCACCTCCTCGATCTGATCGAAGAACCTTAATGGGATTTTTCAGTTTGTTTTTCTACTTCATGTCTGAATTCTTTGAACTTTTCAAAAGCTTCAGACTTGTGTCTCATAAGATACACATACCCATACCTAGACAGATCATCGGTAAAGGTAATGAAGTAGACAAAATTGCCTCTAGCCGGCACATCAAATGGGCCGCACACATCAGTATGTACTAGGGCAAGGAGATCTGTGGCCCTTTCCCCATGTCCAACAAAAGGGAGTTTAGTCATTTTGCCTTGAAGACAAGATTCACAAGTTGGATATGACTCGGAAGTCAATGGACTCAATAGCCCATTTTTCTCCAATTTGTTGATCCTATCTTCTGCTATATGACCTAATCTCAGGTGCCATAGATATCTATCATTTGGACTATCCCTAGGTCATTTGGCATTCACGTTTTGCTCGATAGTTAGAACAGGATACATCAATATGTAGCTGATAAAGATCGTTAATAAGGAAACCATTTGCAATTTTATTTCTTTCATAAAGAATGTTACAATGGTCCTTAAAGAAGGTAATCACATAGCCTTCTAGTGCTAAGCATGAAACAGAAATCAAATTTCCTGCTAGCTGCAGGCACATAATAACAGTCTTTCAAAACTAAGTCTAAACCAGATGGTAATCGAAGAGGGTATGTTTCCACCACCACTGCAGCAACTCTTGCTCCATTATCGATGCGTAGGATCATGTCTCCATCCCTCAGCCTCCTGCTATCCTCAAGACCCTGCATGGAAGTGCACAGATGAGCACTAGAACCAGAGTCAAGCACCCAACTGGATGCAGAAGAAACCGTAAGGTTAGACTCAATAACGAGCATACCTCCAGAAGGACCTTCCTTCTTGTTCTTCAGGGTGGCCAGGTAAGTAGGGCAGTTTCGCTTCCAAGTGGCCATCGCTGTTGCAATGGAAACACTTTTCTTTGACAGCGGCTTTCATCTTTGGCTCTGCCTTCTTCTTCTTTCCTCCTTCCATCTTTTGCTTTTTCGCAGACTTCTTTTTCTTTCCAGAAGACTTTCTTTTGGAAGAAGTCCATTCCATAGCAAGAACTGAGCCTTTAGAACCTTTCATAGAAAGCTCAGCGGTGACCAGCATATTCATTAATTCGGCCAAGAAATTTTGAAGTTTATGCATGTGGTAATTCATGATGAATTGCCCATATGCATCAGTCAAGGATTGCAGAATAATATCGTTCTGCAGATCCAAGTCTAACTTCACACCGAGCTTCTCAAGCTCTTCCAAGTCCTTGATCATCATCAGACAGTGATCTTGGACTGACTGCCCATCATGCATCTTAGCCTTAAAAAGTCATTTCGTGACTTGATACTTGGCTGCGCGACTCTGTTCACCAAACATCTCCTGCAGGTGAGCCAACATTTGGCGAGCAGTTCCGATATCTTCATGTTGGCGCTGGAGCTCATCAGACATCGAGCCCAACATGTAATATCTGGCCTTATTATCTTCGTCTATCCATTTTTTCAGAGATGCTCTCTGTTCAGTGGATGGACGGAGCTGGTAAGGTGGGAGGGTCCTGGATCCAATACATGGGTTAACTTCTCGAAACCCAAAATGATTTTATAGTTTCTGAGCCAATCTTTATAATTGGGTTCGGTCAGTCTATGTGTGTCCAGGATACGTGCTAATGGGTTGGACGCAGATATTTTTCTGTAGAGAGTCAAAGATTCTAGTTAGATACTGTATAATTATGACTTGACCAATTTATTTAGGGA
Source organism: Cocos nucifera (assembly GCA_006176705.1). Lineage (NCBI taxonomy): Eukaryota > Viridiplantae > Streptophyta > Magnoliopsida > Arecales > Arecaceae > Cocos > Cocos nucifera. The sequence goes on along the minus strand of QRFJ01003358.1, from coordinate 238,254 downwards.
TTTTATTTTTAAATAAATTAGCTTCCACTATTTTCTCGGATCCCTACACTCCCTCTGTAGAGATGCAAAAATCTCCATGATTAATGATTTCTAGTGGGTGGTGCGGTCTCACCAACTGACTCATCACCTCACCTAACAGTTATTGGTGATGGGTTAGCCAATGAGTGAACAACTCTTGTTCAATGATTCTCTAATCATGGTGCACCCAAACTTGGATCTCTAATTCATGAATCTCACCGTATCCAGAATATTGATCCACTCCTTAGTTAAGTCAGACCCACCATTTGCATAGACTGGATTCCTAATTGAGTCTCTCACCGTATCCAGAATATTGAGCCCAACTCATCCTCCAGCCCATAGCATCCAATGCCTAATAGACATGGTTGCATCTTCCCGGTGCAACTGAGCCACTGTATCCAGTCGAGAACAATCAACCCCGAAAAGGGCCCGCACATCTACAATGGTGGAAGACCTCAGACTTAATCTTTTCTTAGGGAGAATTGATTCAGGTCTCATTAAACTAGACTTGTCATAGTCATAACAATTATGACTAACCTAGTGGCATGGGTTAGCTCGGATTATTGACCACCTCAAATCAGAACTGAGTCAACAGATATGGCCAGGTAAGTGAGACCGGTGGAAGGGATATGCCATTAACTCATACAAGAATGCATTCAGGATCGAGTAGCTCCCAATTAAAAATCAGTCGGTCGTATGTGCCAAACTTACCTTAGACACCAAATTGTTGAGTCAGAACCAATTGGGTTAGCCTACAATCCAGACTCTAACCTCTGAGCCTAATTAGGTCTTGCTTGATCGTGACTCGATCTTGACCCAGACTTAATCCTATTAGGCTGGTCAATTTAAGCATTGTTGATCCCATCTAACCAACTCTTGATTCGGTTTGATCAACCGCTTAGACCTAATTGAGCTACCCAAGCCCGAACCCAGTATTATGAATATGTCTTAGATCTAAAATTCTCAATTTTAGATCTAATTAATATTCATAATCTTAATTTTTAATTAAGTAGGGTTCATAAATAAAATATGCACAATAAATCCTAGGGTTTCAGGATCTAGGGTTTTGCAGAAAGTAAGTTTTGGATTTCTGATTAAGGACGAACGCGCAGCACCCCTACACATCATAAGAACACCCCATCGGATGGGAAGGAGAGGGCCTTTAAATCCTTCTTCATTCTTATGATCGGACGGCCAAGAGGAACGCCTTAATCAGGAACATGTAATACTACAAAATAGTTTTAGATCTATATCATATATCTCATATACAAATTAGATCTAATCATGGCATATTTTGCATACATCTCATGTATCGAATCATGCATATTTTTAGATCTAAATTATCTCATAATAATCTAAAAAATTAGATTTAAATTGATCTTATCAAAATAAACTCTAATCTAGACAACTATGTAGAACTATTCTACAACTAGTCTAGACATGCATCAATCATATCTCATATGATGTTTAAAATTAAATAATTTTTATTTACTATTTTTTAGATGTTATTATAATAATTATAATATCAAAAAATAGTAAATAAATAGATCTAAAATATGATTTAATCAAATTAAATTATAAACATGCAAGACTATTCTATAGAACTATTCTATTTTAGAACTAGTCATGCATATTTTCTAATCTTAGATCCAAATCATTTAATTTTAATTTTTTCTGATTTTCAGATCTGATCACATCTCATGTGACATCTAAAATCACTTATTTTTTTAATTAAAATAAATTTAAAATTAGATCTAAAACACTTTAGAACCTTGGCTCTGATACCAGTTGAAGGAAAAAATCCTGATTTTTCGGACCAGGTTCGTTCAGATCTGATCGGATCAAGAGATATATTTCAAAAAATTTTTTCTCTTTGATCCAAATCAAGATCTAAGATATTTTAGATCTAATTCTTTATTATTTCTAATAATTAAAAATAAAATATAAATAAATTAAATCAAATTTAATTTACCTTGATGTAGGGTAATCCTATTACCCATTGATGATCCTGTAAGCAGCGGAAGGTTCTGGATCTAGCCACGCAAGTGCCTGGCCTCTATCGATATCCACTCAGAGCTGGATCTAGAGATCCTCTTCTTCTCTATCACATCTCCAAAAATTAGATCTGGAGGATCTTCAAAACACCTTTTGAAGATCAGCAGTTGTCCTTTGCAGCAGTGCAGCCTTCTAGCTTTCTAGTCGCCTTTCTCTCGTCTGGATTGCACCAACTAAGATCCCAAACTCCTTTGGGCATGGAGAGGAGAGGAGAGAAGATGGACTTGGCATGGAGGAGGAGAGGAGAGGCAGCCTTGGGGCATGAGAATTTTTAATTCAATTTTAGATACTCCTTGAGTTGGGCGCAGGGTCTTATTTATAGACTATGCGTGATCCAACTCCTCTTCTTCCCAACCAATCACAATCCTTTGTGAAATCAGATCTAAATCTGATTGGTGAGAACAGAGTTCCTTAGATTCCTCCTTAGATGGCACCTAAGATCAGTCAAACTTAATTCTTAGGAGAAGTCTAATCAGAGTCCAAAAAGGAGATGAAGTCCCTATCTAATAGGGACTCTTAGGCGCCTCAAACTTGAGCACACGCTAAGGATGGCGTGCGCCCTCCTCCTTGCCAGGTTCTGATAGGAGGATAGACCCCCACTAGCTCTCCAATAGGTGCATGACATGTGGACGAAAGTCAAAGTATCAATGGTCAATATTTGACCGGTCAAAGGTCAACTTTTAACCAAAGTCAAAGGACGAGAAATGGTAGGTGACCAAAAATGGCAGGTATTGTCTTACAAAATAAGACAACCCTTTTTTGACCTGGATAGACTCCAGTCAGATCAGGTGAAGGCCTCTGAATGAGCACAAACTCCTTTGGCTTAGTGAGAACAACTATTTATGATAGTAAAAGAAGAACGTTAGATTCAATCGAGTGCTAGCATGATTTTCTTGAACCTAATTGAATCTCATTCAGATCAATTGAACTGGATCAGTTCAATTGATGATCACCAGATTCAAACCCTTGTTTGTGTGACCCTAGTTAGGTTCAGTTCTGTATGGATAATGGGATATGTCATGATCTCTATCATCGACATCATCGAAACTCCTTTCGATGGATCAGAACTCTTCTGATTCGAACAGCTAGAATGATCGATCATCTAAATCATTCTAATTGCTTCCAAAATCCACCAATGACACCTAGCAGTATATGGTGGCAACCCATCAGAGCTGAATGCGAACCTCTTGGTGCAGCTACCTGTGTGATTAAGTTCTTCTATCTTGAGCCCCGATCAGATTAGGGTTAAGGTGAACTCGTCAAACCCTAGTTTCTGTCATATGATGTAATCATTCGATTCAAGTCCGATGTGAAAAGCTAAATAGAAACTCTTTCTATTATTTCACTCTGCCATGGCCATGGGCTTCTGGACTTGATTCTCATGATCATCATAGGGCTGCTCCTCTACCACCGAGGTAGATAGATTCCATCTTGATGCTATCCAGTTCCTACAATGAACATGCTATAGCCAACATACACCTCAGGAGTTCCATATGGCTAGGAGATCGAGTAATGGTGTAGTCAAACTATAACACCCTCAAGGTGAACTGCCGATGCATCTCAGGTCAAAGAACCAGACACACCACTGCAGCATCGAGTCAGTCATTGACGAGAAGGTAGACTTCCTAATGACTACTCGAGGTGGTCACGCTCAGTGCCCTCGTTCTCTAACGAGTACCTGTACTCTCACTCCGATGTCTCCACACCATAGACTCAAGACTCATCTACTAAAGAGAAGCGATTGCACACCAACTTTTTGGATCAATCACCATCCTCATGATGATCCTATGGTCGAAAGCATTTTATGAATTAATAATGATTATTCATGTCTTAAATTTTCAACTCTTGAAAATATGAATTATCATTATCATTAACTTAAAGGATGTATCATAGATACTAAATATACATATGTGATAGAAAATAATCCATTTTATTGATTTTTGTCAAAATTATAATTTTGCTCCTAAAAGTGTATTATAAGTGTCAGCCAATTCTGGCTTCTAGGGCACATATATCTAACACGGCCTCCCAAGCCTCTCCTTGACCTTCTCTCTCCTCCTTTCTCTCTCTTTCTTCTCCAAATAGTGGCCATTATCTTTTCCTTTCTTCACTAAATTTCTTCTCTTGCTCCTGATTTCTATACCTAGCTACTGTCTAGGTTCTTCTACAAGGCTACAAGATGAAGATATCAGCGAGAAGCTTTCCAATGTCCGACTGATCATCTTTTTTTTAAAAGATCTTTGTGATCTTATTTTGATGGTCTTTTCTATTTTTTATTTTTTATATTTCTTTTTAATTAAAATAAAGACTACTTTTAGTTTAATATTTTTATTTTCTTGCAATTAATCTATAATAGTTTATGACCCTTGAGATGAGCCATAATCTATTGGTACAGTTCATGCTCTTAGGATAGATTATATTCAAATTAATTCTTAAAATTATATCTAAATTAATTTAGACTAGCCTATAACTTTAGGAGATGGGCTATGATACAAGGATACAGGCCATGCTCTTTAAGATAGGTTATCTTTATTGATTAGATATCAATTAAAGCATATTAAAAAGAATACTAGCTATCAAATAAGTGATCAATTAATATCCTAAGAATCCATCTCCATACTTGAAAGTTTTTCTCAATTAATTTGCTATTTAATTTACTTTCTTAATTAATTTAAGTAGCCTTTTAATTAATCAACTCTTAATTAATTTTAATTATTTTTAATTTATTATTTAAATATAATTAACATGATCTCTATAGATTCGATCCTGATTCATCCTATCTATATAGTTTGAATTAGATTCTATTTTTGACCGCCCACGATAGTGATCAAATTTTGGCACTATTGCTGAATATCATGATTTAACTGCTTTAAATAAATTAAAAAATTTAAAAAAATTTAAAAAATTTAAAAATTTTAAAAAAATTAAAAAAAAATTACTGGCACCGCATAAGCTATCTAGGGATTAGAGATCTAATCATACAACCTAACAAGTAAACATAACTAATTTAAATTTGATTATTTTACCTTACTTGAACATCTTGACTTTTTGCATCTCATCTTCATAAGATACTTTAACGGCACTAAACCCAGTTAAACAAGATAAGGTGGATATTTGATCATCCTTCCTTAGCCTAAAAATCATAAATCTTCATATTACATTGTCCTAAATCCTAATTCTTAAAATCAATTAGACGTTGGCCTCTAAGGACATCCGAGCTCATTAGAATAAGAAATCCTAAAAGTTGGATCAGGTTAGGATTAGTCAATTCAATTGGTGTCTAAGACAAGTAGTTCAGGAATCACGTTCTGAAGAAAGTTGGTTTATAATTAGTTTTGTTAGCTTACCTGGCTAAGCACAATTAGTATCTAAGGCAAGCAACAGAGAAACTCCTACCAACCTTATACTTGAAAGGAAATCCTGATTTCTCGGTCCAGGTTCGTCCAGATCTGATTAGATCAAGAGATATATTTTAAAAATTTTCTCTTGATCTCAATCAGATCTTGATATGTTTCAGATCTGATTCTTATTATTTTAATAAATAAAATAAAATAAGATAAATTAAATCAAATTCAATTTACCTGATTTGGGTAATCCTATTACCCTGTAGATGATCCTGATTGCAGCGAAAGGTTCTGGATCTTAGCCACGCAAGCGCCTGGCCTCTACCAGTATCCACTCGGGTTGGATCTGGAGATCCTCTTCTTCTCTATCACACCTCCAAAAATTAGATCTGGATCTGATCTGGAGGATCTTCAAAACTCTTTTGAAGATCTGCAGTCGTCCTTTTGCAGCAGCGCAGCCTTCTTGCTTTTGATCGCCTTTCCTTGATCTGAATCGCACCAAACTAAGTCCAAAACACCTTTTGGACGTGGAGAGCAAGGAGGAGAAGAGACTATGGCATGGAGAAGGAGGGGAGAGGCAGCCTTGGGGCGTATCTAATAGCATTGGAATTAGGGTTGGGCGCAGGGTCTTATTTATAGACCTCTTGTGATCCAACTCCTCTTCCTCTCAACCAATCACAACCCTTTGTGAAATCAGATCTAAATCTGATTGGTTGGAATAGAGACCCCTGGATTCCTCCTTAGAGGGTGCCTAAGACCAGTCAAACTGGATTCTTAGTAGAACTCTGATTGGAATCCAAAAGGGAGGTGGAGTCCTTGTCCAACAAGGACTCCTAGGCGCCTCCTACTTGGGCTCACGCCACCCTTGGCGTGCGCCCTTCTCCTTGCCAGGTTCTGGCAGGGGGACAAGGCCCCCACCAGCTCTCCAATAGGTGCATGACATGTGGTCAAAAGTCAAAGGGTCAATGGTCAACGTTTGACCAGTCAAAGGTAGACTTTTGACCAAAGTCAAAGAACAAGAAATGGCAGGTGACCAAAAATGGCAGGTAATGTCTTACAAATAAGACAACCTATTCTGACTTGGACAACCTCCAGTCAGACCATATGAAGGCCTCTGATTGAGCACAAACTCCTTTGGCTCAGTCAGGACAACTTATTTATGATAGTAAAAGAAGAACGTTAGGTTCAATCGAGTGCTAGCACGATTTCCTTGAACCTAATTGAATCTCATTCAGATCAATTGAACTAGATCAGTTCAATTGATGATCACCAGATTCAAACCCTTGTTTGTGTGACCCAGTTAGGTTCAGTTCTGTATGGTAATGGGATATGTCATGATCTCTATCATAGACATCATCGAAACTCCTTTCGATGGATCAGAACTCTTCTGATTCGAACAGCTAGAATGATCGATCATCTAAATCATTCTAATTGCTCCCAAAATCCACCAGTGACACCTAGCAGTATATGGTGGCAACCCATCAGAGCTGAATGCGAACCTCTTGGTGCAGCTACCTGTGTGATTCAGTTCTTCTATCTTGAGCCCCGATCAGATTAGGGTTAAGGTGAACTCGTTCAAACCCTAGTCTCTGTCATATGATGTAATCATTCGATTCGAGTCCAATGTGAAAATCTAAATAGAAACTCTTTCTATTATTTCACTCTACCATGGCCATGGATTTCTGGACTTGATTCTCATGATCATCATAGGGCTACTCCTCTACCACCGAGGTAGATAGATTCCCATCTTGATGCAATCCAGTTCCTACAATGAACATGCTATAGCCAACATACACCTCAGGGTTCCATATGGCTAGGAGACCGAGTAATGGTGTAGTCAAACTATAACACCCTCAAGGTGAACTGCCGATGCATCTCAGGTCAAAGAACCAGACACACTACTGCAGCATCGAGTCAGTCATTGACGAGAAGGTAGACTTCCTAATGACTACTCGAGGTGGTCACGCTCAGTGCCCTCGTTCTCTAACGAGTACCTGTACTCTCGCTCCGGTGTCTCCACACCGTAGACTCAAGACTCATCTACTAAAGAGAAGCGATCGTACACCAACCTTCCGGATCAATCACCATCCTCGTGATGATCCTATGGTCGGGAGCTGTTTATGAGTTAATAATGATTATTCATGTCTTAAATTTTCAACTCTTGAAAATATGAATTATCATTACCATTAACTCAAAGGATGTATCACAGACACTAAATACACATGTGTGATAGAAAATAACCCATTTCATTAATTATAGTCAAAATTACAATTTTGCCCCTAGAAGTGTATTACAAGTGTCAGCCAATTCTGGCTTCTAGGGCACATATATCTAACAATCTCCCACTTGTCCTAAAGCCAATTGGCTACAAGTCTAAGTCCCATCTTCTCAAGGTGGGCTTCGATCTTCTGCTGGCCCAACGGCTTTGTAAGTGGGTCTGCCACATTATCTGCGGAGTTGACTCTCTTGACCTCAACGTAACCTTTCTCAAGGTAATCGCGGATGAGATGATATCGCCGCTCAATGTGCTTGGACTTCTGGTGAGACCTCGGCTCCTTAGCAAGGGCTATGGCGCCATTGTTGTCGCAGTAAAGAGGAATGGCATCTGATGGCATTACTCCAATTTCTGCAGCAAACTTCTTGTACCAGAATGCTTCCTTTGCAGCCTCTGATGCAGCTATATATTCTGCTTCCATGGTGGAATCTGCTATCACAGTTTGCTTGGAACTCTTCCAGCTGACAGCTCCACCATTGCACACAAACAGACTTCCAGATGTCGACTTTCGATCATCTATATCGGACATGAAGTCCGAGTCTGTGTATCCCTGAACTTGGAGTTCTCCATTACCAAAGACCAACATCATATCCTTAGTTCTTCTCAAGTACTTAAGGATACATTTCACAGAAGTCCAGTGTTCTTCACCTGGATTTGACTGATATCTGCTTGTGACACTCACAGCATGGGCTATATCAGGTCGTGTACATAGCATGGCATACATGAGGCTCCCTATTGCAGAAGCATAAGGGATCTTGCTCATGCGTTCTATTTCCTCAGGTGTGCTGGGGCACATCTTCTTGGAAAGATGAATACCATGTCTGAAGGGTATTAATCCCCTCTTAGAGTTTTCCATACTAAACCTCTTTAGTACTTCCTCTATGTACATCTTCTGTGAAAGTCCTAGCATCCTATTCGGTCTATCCCTATAGACCTTAATTCCTAGAATAAAGGATGCTTCACCTAGGTCTTTCATGGAGAATTCCTTGGACAACCACATCTTGACTGATGTCAACATGGGAATATCATTCCCAATAAGGAGGATGTCATCCACGTACAATACGAGGAAGACAACAGCGCTCCCACTGACCCTTTTGAAAACACATGGTTCCTCTTCATTTTTGATGAAACCAAACTTTTTGATCACATCATTGAAACGAGTGTTCCAGCTCCGAGATGCTTGCTTAAGTCCATATATGGACCTTTGCAGCTTGCAAACCTTGTGATCAGTATCACTGGATGTGAAACCTAGCGGCTGTTCCATATAGATATCTTCCTCAAGATATCCATTTAGGAATGCCGTTTTCACGTCCATTTGCCATATTTCATAATCGAAATAGGCTGCAACAGCAAGCAATGTGCGGATGGATTTTAGCATAGCTACCGGGGAAAAGGTATCCTGATAGTCAATGCCTTCACGTTGACTATAACCTTTTGCCACCAGTCTAGCCTTGAATGTCTCCACATTCCCATCTGCACCAATCTTTCTCTTGAAGATCCATTTACACCCAATAGGTACTATACCTTCTGGTGGATCTACCAAGGTCCAGACTTGGTTTGAGTGCATCGAGTCGATCTCTGACTTCATTGCCTCAAGCCATTTCTCGGAGTCGATATCTGATATCGCCTCGTTGTAGGTTTTGGGATCATCACCATGAGCACCATTACCTATGAGGAACATTTCCTCTATATCCTCTGAAATAATACCTAAGTATCTTTCAGGGGGACGGAAAACTCTTTCCGATCTACGAGGTGGAGGAGGTAGTGTTCTTATTGGCTCAACCTGATTTGGTTCCACTTGGTCCTTAGCTCTTTCTGCTTGTGAGACTTTCTCATCAAGCTTAATCTGCTTTCCAATGCCACTATCTTGAATAAACTATTTTTCAAGAAATATGGCATGTCGACTCACAATCACATTGTGGTCTTCTGGAATGTAGAAATAGTATCCTAATGACTCTTTAGGATATCCTATGAATCGAGCTCTAAAGGACCTAAACTCTAACTTGTCCGCTTGTTGTCTTTTGACATAAGCCGGACAACCCCAAATTCTGAGATGACTCAGACTTGGTTTCTTACCGTGCCATATCTCATACGGTGTGGTAGGAACGGTTTTAGAGGGAACCCTATTCAGTAAATAGATTGAAGTTAATAATGAATGTCCCCAAAGGAAATCAGGGAGGTCTGTGAAGCTCATCATGGATCGAACCATATCCAATAGAGTCCGATTTCTCCGTTCTGAAACCCCGTTGAGTTGAGGTGTTCCTGGTGGAGTCCATTGAGAGACTATGCCATTTTCCTTAAGATAGTCTAGGAATTCCCGGCTAAGGTATTCACCTCCTCGATCTGATCGAAGAACCTTAATGGGTTTTCCAGTTTGTTTTTCTACTTCATGTCTGAATTCTTTGAACTTTTCAAAGGCTTCAGACTTATGTCTCATAAGATACACATACCCATACCTAGACAGATCATCGGTAAAGGTAATGAAGTAGACAAAATTGCCTCTAGCCGGCACATCGAATGGGCCGCACACATCAGTATGTACTAGGGCAAGGAGATCTGTGGCCCTCTCCCCATGTCCAACAAAAGGGAGTTTAGTCATTTTGCCTTGAAGACAAGATTCACAAGTTGGATATGACTCAAAAGTCAATGGACTCAATAGTTAATCCTATCTTCTGCATTTTTCTCCACTATTTGTTTGGCATTCACGTTTTGCTCGATAGTTAAAACAGGTACATCAATATGCAACTGATAAAGACCATTAACAAGGAAACCATTTGCAATTTTATTTCTTTCATAAAGAATGTTACAATGGTCCTTAAAGAAGGTGATCACATAACCTTCTTGTGCTAAGCATGAAACAGAAATCAAATTCCTGCTAGCTGCAGGCACATAATAACAGTCTTTTAAAACTAAGTCTAAACCAGATGGTAATCGCAGAGGGTATGTTCCCACGGCTACTGCAGCAACTCTTGCTCCATTACCGACGCGTAGGATCATGTCTCCATCCCTCAGCCTCCTGCTATCCTCAAGACCCTGCATAGAAGTGCACAGATGAGCACTAGAACCAGAGTCAAGCACCCAACTGGATGCAGAAGAAACCGTAAGGTTAGACTCAATAACGAGCATACCTCCAGAAGGACCTTCCTTCTTGTTCTTCAGGGTGGCCAGGTAAGTAGGGCAGTTCCGCTTCCAATGGCCGTCGCTGTTGCAATGGAAACACTTTCCTTTGCCATCGACCTTCTTCTTCGGTTCTGCCTTCTTCTTCTTTGATCCTTCTACCTTTTGCTTTTTCACAGACTTCTTTTTCTTTCCATAAGACTTTCTTTTGGAAGAAGTCCGTTCCATAGCAAGAACTGAGCCTTTAGAACCTTTCATAGAAAGCTCAGCGGTAACCAGCATATTCATCAACTCGGCCAAGGAATTTTGAAGTTTATGCATGTGGTAATTCATGATGAATTGCCCATATGCATCAGTCAAGGATTGCAGAATAATATCGTTCTGCAAGTCCAAGTCCAACTTCACACCGAGCTTCTCAAGCTCTTCCATGTCCTTGATCATTGTCAGACAGTGATCTTGGACTGACTGCCCATCACGCATCTTAGCCTTAAAAAGTCATTTTCGTGACTTGATATTTGGCTGCGCGACTCTGTTCACCAAACATCTCCTGCAGGTGAGCCAACATTTGGCGAGCAGTCCCGATATCTTCATGTTGGCGCTGGAGCTCATCAGACATCGAGCCCAACATGTAGTATCTGGCCTTATTGTCTTCGTCAATCCATTTTTCCAGAGACGCTCTCTGTTCAGTGGATGGACGAGCTGGTAAGGTGGGAGGGTCCTGGTCCAAAACATGTGTTAACTTCTCTGAACCCAAAACAATTTTGTAGTTCCTGAGCCAATCTTTATAATTGGGTCCAGTCAGTCTATGTGTGTCTAGGATACGTGCCAGTGGGTTGGACGCAGACATTTTCCTGTAGAGAGTCAAAGATTCTAGTTAGATACTGTAATTTTGACTTGACCAATTTGTTTAGGGATTTTATTTTTAAACAAATTAGCTCCCACTATTTTCTCGGATCCCTACACTCCCTCTGTAGAGATGCGAAAATCTCCGCGATTGATGATTTCTAGTGGGTGGTGCGGTCTCACCAACTGACTCATCACCTCACCTAACAGTTATTGGTGATGGGTTAGCCAATGAGTGAACAACTCTTGTTCAATGATTCTCTAATCATGGTGCACCCAAACTTGGTCTCTAATTCATGAATCTCACCGTATCCGGAATATTGATCCACTCCTTAGTTAAGTCAGACCCACCATTTGCATAGACTGGGTTCCTAATTGGGTCTCTCACCGTATCCGGAAATATTGAGCCCAACTCATCCTCCAGCCCATAGCATCCAATGCCTAATAGACATGGTTGCGTCTTCCCGGTGCAACTGAGCCACTGTATCCAGCCGAGAACAATCAACCCCGGGAAGGGCCCGCACGTCTACAATGGTGGAAGACCTCGGACTTAATCTTTTCTTAGGGAGAATTGATTCAGGTCTCATTAAACTAGACTTGGCTTAGTCATAACAATTATGACTAACCTAGTGGCATGGGTCAGCTCGGATTATTGACCACCTCAGATCAGAACTGTGTCAACAGATATGGCCAGGTAAGTGAGACCGGTGGAAGGAATATGCCGTTAACTCGCACAAGAACGCATTCAGGTCGAGTAGCTTCCAATTAAAAACCAGTCGATCGTCTGTGCCAAACTTACCTTAGACACCAAATTGTTGAGTCAGAACCAATTGGGTTAGCCTACAATCCAGACTCTAACCTCTGAGCCTAATTAGGTCTTGCTTGATCGTGACTCGATCTTGACCCAGACTTAATCCTATTAGGCTGGTCAATTTAAGCATTGTTGATCCCATCTAACCAACTCTTGATTCGGTTTGATCAACCGCTTAGACCTAATTGAGCTACCCAAGCCCGAACCCAGTATTATGAATATGTCTTAGATCTGAAATTCTCAATTTTAGACCTAATTAATATTCCATAAACTTAATTCTTAATTAAGTTGGGTTCATAAACAAAATATGCACAATAAATCCTAGGGTTTCAGGATCTAGGGTTTTGCAGAAAGTAAGTTTTGGGTTTCTGATTAAGGACGAACACGCAGCACCCCTACACGTCATAAGAACACCCCATCGAATGGGAAGAGAGGGCCTTTAAACCCTTCTTCGTTCTTATGACCGGACGGCCAAGAGGAACGCCTTAATCAGGAACATGTAAATCTACAAAACAGTTATAGATCTATATCATATATCTCATATACAAATTTAGATCTAATCAAGGCATATTTTGCATACATCTCATGTATCAATAATCATGCATGTTTTCAGATCTAAATTATCTCATAATAATCTAAAAAATTAGATTTAAATTGATCTAATCAAAATAAATTCTAATCTAGACAATTATGTAGAACTATTCTACAACTAGTCTAGTCATGCATCTATCATATCTCATATGATATTTAAAATTAAATAATTTTTATTTGCTGTTTTATCAGATGTTATTATAACACTTATAATATCAGAAAATAGTAAATAAGAAGATCTAAAATATGATTTAATCAGATTAAATCAAAGACATGCAAAACTATTCTATAGAACTATTCTATTCTAGAACTAGTCATGCATATCTTCATGTTCTTAGATCCAAATCATTTAATTTTAATTTTTTCTGATTTCAGATCTGATCACATCTCATGTGACATCTGAAATCACTTTATTTTCTAATTAAAATAAAATTAAAATCAGATCTAAACAATTTAGAACCATGGCTCTGATACCAGTTGAAGGGAAATCCTGATTTCCCGGTCCAGGTTCGTCCAGATCTGATTAGATCAAGAGATATATTTCAAAAATTTTCTCTTGATCTCAATCAGATCTTGATATGTTTCAGATCTGATTCTTATTATTTTAATAAATAAAATAAAATAAGATAAATTAAATCAAATTTAATTTACCTGATTTGGGTAATCCTATTACCCTGTAGATGATCCTGATTGCAGCGGAAGGTTCTGGATCTTAGCCACGCAAGCGCCTGGCCTCTACCGGTATCCACTCGGGTTGGATCTGGAGATCCTCTTCTTCTCTATCACACCTCCAAAAATCAGATCTGGATCTGATCTGGAGGATCTTCAAAACTCTTTTGAAGATCTGCAGTCGTCCTTTTGCAGCAGCGCAGCCTTCTTGCTTTTGATCGCCTTTCCTTGATCTGAATCGCACCAAACTAAGTCCAAAACACCTTTTGGACGTGGAGAGCAAGGAGGAGAAGAGACTATGGCATGGAGAAGGAGGGGAGAGGCAGCCTTGGGGCGTATCTAATAGCATTGGAATTAGGGTTGGGCGCAGGGTCTTATTTATAGACCTCTTGTGATCCAACTCCTCTTCCTCTCAACCAATCACAACCCTTTGTGAAATCAGATCTAAATCTGATTGGTTGGAATAGAGACCCCTGGATTCCTCCTTAGAGGGCGCCTAAGACCAGTCAAACTGGATTCTTAGTAGAACTCTGATTGGAATCCAAAAGGGAGGTGGAGTCCTTGTCCAACAAGGACTCCTAGGCGCCTCCTACTTGGGCTCACGCCACCCTTGGCGTGCGCCCTTCTCCTTGCCAGGTTCTGGCAGGGGGACAGGCCCCCACCAGCTCTCCAATAGGTGCATGACATGTGGTCAAAAGTCAAAGGGTCAATGGTCAACGTTTGACCAGTCAAAGGTAGACTTTTGACCAAAGTCAAAGAACAAGAAATGGCAGGTGACCAAAAATGGCAGGTAATGTCTTACAAATAAGACAACCTATTCTGACTTGGACAACCTCCAGTCAGACCATATGAAGGCCTCTGATTGAGCACAAACTCCTTTGGCTCAGTCAGGACAACTTATTTATGATAGTAAAAGAAGAACGTTAGGTTCAATCGAGTGCTAGCACGATTTCCTTGAACCTAATTGAATCTCATTCAGATCAATTGAACTAGATCAGTTCAATTGATGATCACCAGATTCAAACCCTTGTTTGTGTGACCCAGTTAGGTTCAGTTCTGTATGGTAATGGGATATGTCATGATCTCTATCATAGACATCATCGAAACTCCTTTCGATGGATCAGAACTCTTCTGATTCGAACAGCTAGAATGATCGATCATCTAAATCATTCTAATTGCTCCCAAAATCCACCAGTGACACCTAGCAGTATATGGTGGCAACCCATCAGAGCTGAATGCGAACCTCTTGGTGCAGCTACCTGTGTGATTCAGTTCTTCTATCTTGAGCCCCGATCAGATTAGGGTTAAGGTGAACTCGTCAAACCCTAGTCTCTGTCATATGATGTAATCATTCGATTCGAGTCCAATGTGAAAATCTAAATAGAAACTCTTTCTATTATTTCACTCTGCCATGGCCATGGATTTCTGGACTTGATTCTCATGATCATCATAGGGCTACTCCTCTACCACCGAGGTAGATAGATTCCCATCTTGATGCAATCCAGTTCCTACAATGAACATGCTATAGCCAACATACACCTCAGGGTTCCATATGGCTAGGAGACCGAGTAATGGTGTAGTCAAACTATAACACCCTCAAGGTGAACTGCCGATGCATCTCAGGTCAAAGAACCAGACACACTACTGCAGCATCGAGTCAGTCATTGACGAGAAGGTAGACTTCCTAATGACTACTCGAGGTGGTCACGCTCAGTGCCCTCGTTCTCTAACGAGTACCTGTACTCTCGCTCCGGTGTCTCCACACCGTAGACTCAAGACTCATCTACTAAAGAGAAGCGATCGTACACCAACCTTCCGGATCAATCACCATCCTCGTGATGATCCTATGGTCGGGAGCTGTTTATGAGTTAATAATGATTATTCATGTCTTAAATTTTCAACTCTTGAAAATATGAATTATCATTACCATTAACTCAAAGGATGTATCACAGACACTAAATACACATGTGTGATAGAAAATAACCCATTTCATTAATTATAGTCAAAATTATAATTTTGCCCCTAGAAGTGTATTACAAGTGTCAGCCAATTCTGGCTTCTAGGGCACATATATCTAACAATAATCTTTGATTGAGATTCTTTAGAGCGAAGGAGATCTTCATAAGCTGTCATCTAGACTTAGCCAGATGATGCAAATCTTATTAACTTTGCATGTACTTAGTTTTAGGACTCTCTAAGCATCTTTAGAATTTCTTTCGTCTCTTTTTATTTTATTAAAAAAATCTAAAAATTTTTCTAAAAAAATAAAATATTTTTTTGTGTCTGCTTTGAAGGTATAATTGTAGGATATTTATTTGGACATTGTTCATCACAACCCGTAATTCAATTTCTAAATCCTAAAATTGAACGAACGCTTAGAGCTGATAAACTTAGAATTATGGCTGCACCCTTTCATCAATCGAGAGAATATTTTATCCCTTCTTTTTATACCTATGACCCCTATACACCCATGTATGAACCTAATAGAGGTGGGATCTATGAGATTGAAAACTCCATAGATATCCGCAATAAGGTAGGTGAGCCCTCATCTTTGCATGTGTGACATATGTTTGAGTCCCAATCATCTGGTTAGTAAATATTCAGCTGCATATCGACCTTGAACATTTGCATATGAGCAGACTTACCTAACCCCAATTCAGACCAATTATTATAATCTTTACTCCAACATCTATAATCTGGATTGGGAAAACTATTCAAATTTTTATAAGATATCATAACCAGCAATCAATTATGAACCTAGTTATCCGAAGAAAACTTATACGGCGTACCAATATCAAAATGTTCAGTAATCCTCTTCAAGTACCTATAGTTCAATATTTAAAGAGAATATTTTACACATATTAGAAACTCAAACTCAATCTATAGCCAAGATAGAAACCTAAGTCAATCAGCTAACTGCTGCATTCAATAGTTGGAAGGAGGAAGAATTATCTGGTCAGCCCCTAAAGCAATACATGGCTAAGAGCTCTAATGTTCATGAAACCCTGATAGAACAACCCAGTATACAAATTGAAAACTATTTTGAGGTGGATGTACCAAAAAATGAAATTAATGAAGCTATCTCTAGAATTATTTCTCAAAATTCAGTGCATACACATTTGGATACTTTTAGGGAGGATAATTTTCATATAGATGGGTGTGCTAAAAAAGTGAACATATTATTAGAGTCATCGAATTTTAGTACCACTACCCTAGAGGTTGAGAAACATGCATCAATACCTACTCCAATAGCTTCTCCTCTATAATCATCACCTCCCCCAGAACTGAATCCTTCTTTGATCACACTTGAGTATACATGTTTAGAACCGAGAGATACCCTTCCAGTAGCATCTGACTCAATTTTTAATTCAAAAATTAAATTTATAAGTATATTAGAAGAATAAATAGAAGAAATTCTCAATAAACAAGAGTCGATGAATGGATTCATAAATTATTTTCTTAAAATTAAAAAAATAAAACTGACTAAGAATGGAGTTATGAGTTACTTTCTGAAGATTGGTGAAAAAATACTAAAATTCATCAATAATGGAATCGCAAGCCATCTTCATGAGATTGGCAATCCAAAATCATTAAAATTTATCAATTCAATTTTTGACATAGGATAGGTAGAATGGCTTAGTCTGACTAAAGATCTTAAATTTAGCACTTGTTGGGAGGCAACCCATCATCTTATTTTTCAAATTTTTAATTTTTTTTCTTTTTGCTTTTGTTTTTGTAGAAAACCAATAAAGACGATCGGCCTAAGTTGGGGGGAGCACATCAAACATCCTGTATAAACCTGATGGAGTATAAGAAAGGATCTGCAAATAACAAATCAGGTGGTACCCCTTCTTGATAAATAATTTTTATTTTTTTCTTCTTCCATTGAGGACAATAAAAATTAAGTTGGGGGGGAGGAGAATAACTAACTTTAAAACTCATGAGTCCTTAAGTATGGTTTAAAATAATTAGCTTGATATACCCAAACTTTATTTTGATTAAAAATTAATTAGGCATCCTAATCAATATATGATTAACGATCTAGATAATTTTAGAGATACTGAGGAGTTAATTATTAAGAAAATTCAATGAATTGTAGGATTTAGATCAGACTAAATTTTAAGAGTAATTCTAGAACCCTCTTCTTATCGATCTCAATAAAGAATTTACTTCACGAGAGTTAAATGGAAAGATCAAAATATTGAAAAGTCTTTCTTAAAATTTATAAAAAAAAATACTAATTTTTCACTAAGTAACCGAGCCTTTTCGCTTAAGTAAATGTTATGGTTCGCGTAAAAAGATGGACGGTATGAATTAAAAAGAGATTTAGTATTGTCTCACTGAGTAACTGGGCTGCTTCGCCTAAGTAAGCATTGTAGTTCACGCCAAAAGATAGGGATGCAAGAATCTAAAAAAAAAAAAGAAAAAAAATAGTGGATAAAAAGAAAACTAAATTGTAAGAAAGATAATAAAATCCAGCTTACATCAAGTTAGAAGATTTAGAGAGTAAAGTAGGAAGTTAGTGAAAAAAAATCTCTAAAAATTTTGATGGCTAACACTCAACCATTAAATAGATCGAATTAGTAATTCGACGACGTACCGCTTTAACGATTTTATTGGATATCAACTGCCTTTAGGAGTGTCTAAACCTAATTTTTAATTCAAGATTGAGTCGATATATATTACTAATTTATCTGCTTTATTCAAGGACGAGTAAAATTTAAATTAAAAAATATAATAAATACTAAAATTAAATCACTAAAGATATATTATTTTATTTAATTATTTTTTATTTATTAAAAATTTAATATTTTTTTAATTTATTTTATAAATAATTAATAAATTAAATTTAATTAATTTAATTATATAGTTATGTAAAAAAAAAAGACATCAAATTTTAGAATCAAGTGTACATGAGGAAAAAAAAACATGCATCAAACGAATCTATACGGCATTCAAAGCGGCGATCCGAAAAAAAAGGACGCACGTGGCTCATAGACTCAGCGAGCGGTCTTTACGGGTTCAGACGAGCTGATCTTCACGTGGTGGGAGGACCAGGCTTCACGCCGCCGTCTCCTTTCCTCAAAAAAAATCTAACACACTCCCACTCTCCCATTTCACGTCAACCCAAACTCTCCTCAATTTCTCAGGTCACCAGCACCCAGTCCTCTTCTCTAATTAATTCTCACTCTATGCTAGGCCCCACATTCTTCCTCTTTTAATCTTCACATTAAATGCCTTTCTTCTCCTCTCACGCTACAACCCAAAATCCCAAAACTCTCCTCTCATTTAATTCTTCAAGGTCCCACCACCTAGCCTTTCACGCAAAGTTCCGAAACGCCTAATGCTAGCAATTGAGGTCTCTTACGTAACAAACCATGTTATCTTTCCTCATGACATAAAATCTCATGTGACCCCACTTCTTACATGTATTTAATGCTCGAAACCATCTCCCTGTTCTCAAAAGTTCTCTCACAAACCCAATTTCATCTCAGAACTAATTTCGCGAACCGCTTGATGTTGTCGCGGCTCACGGAACAAAAACAATGGACGGTCCATGGAAAAGATGTACGCCGCGTAAAGAGGAAACAGTAACATCTAACGGGTGCGCGCGCGTTAGCTGGTTCGCAGCCGGGCCTTGCGGACAACATGAGCATCTTATCCGAATACAAATCCTACTCTAATTCAAACTCCCATAATCCTTCTTTCAATCAAATTCTCCCCCTGTTAACCTCTATTTAAATCTTCTTGCCGTGCCCTTTCAAAAGAGGCAGCAATGCTCACAGCGGCCTCCCAGGCCTCTCCTTGGCCTTCCCTCTTTTCCTTTCTCTCCCTTTCTTCTCTGAACAATAGCGATTTTTTTTTTTTTTCATCAAATTTCTTCTCTTGCTCCTAATTTTTGCACCCAACTACTATCTGAATTTTTCTGCAAGACTACGGGATGAAAATATTAGTGAGAAGCTTTCCAATATCAAGCTGATCATCTTTTTCTCAAAATATTATTATGATTTTATTTTGATAATATTTTTTTTCTATCTTTTATATATTTTTTTAATTAGAATAAAAACCGCTTTTAATTTTAGTATTTTTATATTTTTATTTTTTTATAATTAATCTAAAATAGTTTATGATCCTTGAGATGAGCTATGATCTATGGATATGATTCGTACTCTTAAAATATATTATATTCAAATTAATTTTTAAAATTATATCTAAATCAATTTAGACTAATCTATAACTTTAAGGAACAAACTGTGATCAAAGAATACAGGCCATACTCTCTAATATAGATTATATCTTTACTGACTAGATATCAATTAAAGCATATTAAAAAGAATACCAGCTATCACATAAGTGATCAATTGAGATGCTGAGAATCCATCTCCATACTTGAAACTTTTTTTTAATTAATTTACTATTTAATTTACTTTCTTAATTAATTTAAGTACCCTTTTAATTAATCAATTCTTAATTAATTCTAATCACTTTTAATTTATTATTTAAATATAATTAACGTGATCTCTATAGATTTGATCCTGATTCATCTTAACTATATAGTTTGAATTAGGTTTTATTTTTGACCGCCCAGGATAGCGATTATCGACTGAGGTATTTTTCATTTTTTTAAGCGCCTCCTTAAGATGCTTGACTTCAGCTTTGGATTCGGAGGCTACATCTTTGGCTACTTCAGCTTCCTTTAAAGTTCTAGAAGCCTCGGTCTTATTGTTGTTGGCCGACTCAATGTCAATGGATAGATAGTGACCCAGCTGTAAACGACAAAGTTAGTCTTGCCATTGAAAAATAATTAAATTTGAAAAGTAATGAGACGATTACCTCAAGAAAGGTTATAAGTGCCCCTTTTTTGTATTCTTAGAAGTTCATCCGGAGGATCTTGTCTATTTAGATTGGTAGCATACATTCTTCTACAAGAGCCCAAACCACCCTCTAGCTATCAAGGGTGGTCGTCTCCTAATCAATGTTATCATTGCTTGACTCCCCAACAGCCTTCTGCAACCAAAATTTTTTGGCAACCACCATCTTCTTCTTTTCTCCATCCTTTTTTTTTGGCAGGAGGTGGTGGAACGATAGTCTCAACTAGTGTATTCGGGGTTGGTGGAGCCACTCCAACCTCAGGAATGGTAGCTGCAAGAGTAGAGACAGCAGAGCTTGGACCAGAGATCTTGGCTCGCTTGAACGTTTCTCCTAAGCTTGTACCCCTCTTTCTTTTTGACTGAAGCCCCTTCTGTAACGGCTTAAGTTCCTCGGGAGTTATTTCTATAGATAGAAACAAACATAGGTTAAACAAAGATAAGGAATCAAAAAAAGTATGAGCTAGTACCTTCTAATTTAGCAGAACTCAAGCCGAGGTTGAAAAGGGTTTGATCAGATACTAATTGGGTTAGTAGAGAAATTTTAACTTTGTTAAGATCTTTTTTTTCCAATCATGGTGCCTTGTGGACCGATTCTCTTAGCCGACCTTAGTGTGGAAGTCTCCATTCGATCGAAGGATTAGAAACAAAAAAGAATTTCTTCTTCTAATTGTGAACAGAGGAAGGAGCGCCCTTAATCAACCCCTTCTTGCCAGACTAAGAAGATAAATACCACAAGTCTTTAGAAGTAGGGTGATGTTTAAGAGTGACAAAAGTTTGGAACAGAGAAATGGCACGTTGGACCTTGGCTAAAAAATAGGCTGCCAAGAATCCTACAATGAAATGGAAGGAGTTCGAAACTATAGAAGATAAAGATATGTCATAAAAGCAAAATAATTAAATGATAAAAGAAGGAATTGGTAACCTAAGTCTGACTCACAGAGCTTCTATGTACAAACCAAGCCGACCTGAAGGAGGAGCATAGATTCTACTGTCCGATCAACTAGTAGCTTAAGTTAAAGGAAAAACCTATTTTTCTGGCACAGGATTGTTCAGATTTGATTGGATTTAAAAAAATATTTTAAAATTTTTTTTTAAAATTTTAATCAAATCTGAGAATTTTCAGATCTGATCATAGAGATCTGATATTAAAAGTTAAAAATAAAATAAAATTAGATTTAATTTTAAGTACCTAATTTGGTAATCTAATTATCCTACGATGATCCTGTTGATTCCTAAAGTTCTGGAAGGAGCCATGCATGCATTTGACCTCTATTGATATCCACTTGGATAGGATCTGAACATCTTCTCCTCGTGAATCTTTCTTTCAAAAATTAGATCTGGATTTGATTTGAAAAGCTTTCAAAATGACTTCTGAGGGTAGCCTATTCGTCTCACGAACACCATCGCATAGATGCTGGATCTTGTGCCAAAAACATTGGACCTTCAACTTAGATTTATGCCTAACTTTTTAGACATGTAGAAGAGAGGGAGAGAGAGGATAGAGGGGGTGTTGATATAAGAGAGAAGGCTCCTTTGGGTGTGGAAATAATAAATTACGTTGAGGCAATTTCATGAGAAGAGTTCTTATATAAGAGATAGCACCATAAAAAGTCCCTTTTTGACCAAAAATCTTATTAATTCGACCATTAGGAGTCTTGGACCTGATCTCCATGAAAAACCCAAGATTTCATCTAGTTTTGACACTAAAAATCCACCTGAAAGGTGGTGGCATGAAAGGATAAGGAAGAGTCCATGTGCGTCTAGGACTCTTCCCTTAGGAGTTTGATCTAAATCAAACTCTATCAAAATCTGGTCTAGGAACCTCCAAAAATCATGAAATTTTGCATACCCAAAGCATGACTCATGCCTTATCACATATACAAAAAGTAAAGCAAAATTATTTTTAAAAAAATTTTTAAAATTCTCTAATTATGTATGAAGGAAAATCCTGATTTTTCGAACCAGATTGATTCAGATCTGATCGAATCAAGAGATATATTTCAAAAATTTTTCTCTTTGATCAAAATCAGATCTGAGATATTTCATATCTAATTTTATTATTTTAATAATTAAAATAAAATATAGATAAATTAAATCAAATTTAATTTACCTTGATGTAGGATAATCCTATTATCCATTGATGATCCTGTAAGCAGCGAAAGGTTCTGGATCTAGCCACGTAAGTGCCTGACCTCTACCGATATCCACTCAGACTGGATCTAGAGATCCTCTTCGTCTCTATCATGTCCCTAAAAATTAGATCTGAATCCAATTTGGAGGATCTTCAAAATTGCTTTCGAAGATCAGCAGTTGTCCTTTGCAGCAGTGCAGCCTTCTAGCTTTCTATCGCCTTTCTATCGCCTTGATTGCACCAACTGAGATCTCAAACTTTCTTGAGCATGGAGAGAAGAGGGAGAAGATGGACTTGGCATGGAGGAGGAGGCTAGAGGCAGCCTTGGGGCGTGGGAATTATGTTTTATTTTATTTGAGTTGGGCACAGGATCTTATTTATAGACTATGCGTGATCCAACTCCTCTTCTTTCCAACCAATCACAACCCTTTGTGAAATCAGATCTAAATCTGATTGGTGTGAATAGAGTCCTTTGGATTCATCCTTAGATGGCACCTAAGACCAGTCAAAGTTGATTCTTAGGAGGAGTTTAATCGAAATCCAAAAAGAAGATGGAGTTCCTGTCCAACAGGAACTCTGGGCGGCGTGCGCCCTCCTTGCCAGCTTCTAGTAGGGGTACAGGCCCCCACCAGCTCTCCAATAGGTGCGTGACACATGGACAGAGGTCAAAGTATCAATGGTCAATATTTGACCAGTCAAAGGTCAACTTTTGACCAAACTTAAAGGACGAGAAATGACAAGTGATCAAAAATGGCAGGTATTATCTTACAAAATAAGACAACCCTTTTTTGACCTGGATAGGCTCCAGTCAGACTAGGTGAAGGCCTTTGAATGAGCACAAATTTTTTTGGCTTAGTGAGGACAACTATTTATGATAGTAAAAGAAGAACGTTAGGTTCAATCGAGTGCTAGCACAATTTTCTTGAACCTAATTGAATATCATTCAGATCAATTAAACTGGATTAGTTCAATTGATGATCACTAGATTCAAATCCTTGTTTGTGTGATCCAGTTAGATTCAGTTCTGTATGATAATGGGATATGTCATGATCTCTATCATCGACATCATCGAAATTCTTTTCGATGGATTAGAACTCTTCTGATTCGAATAGCTAGAATGATCGATCATCTAAATCATTCTAATTGCTCCTAAAATCCACTAATGACACCTAGCAATATATGGTGGTAATCCATCACAGCTGAATGTGAATCTCTTGGTGCAGCTATCTGTGTGATTAAGTTCTTCTATCTTGAGCTCCAATCAGATTAGGGTTAAGGTGAACTCGTCAAACCCTAGTTTCTATCATATGATGTAATCATTCAATTCAAGTCCGATGTGAAAACCTAAATAGAAACTCTTTCTATTATTTCATTCTACCATGGCCATGGGCTTCTGGACTTGATTCTCATGATCATCATAGGGCTGCTCCTCTACCACCGAGGTAGATAGATTCTATCTTGATGCAATTCAGTTCCTACAATGAACATGCTATGGCCAACATACACCTCAGGATTTTGAATGGATAGAAGATCGAGTTATGGTGTAGTCAAACTATAACACCCTCAAGATAAACTACCGATGCACCTCAGGTCAAAGAACCAGACACACCACTGTAGCATTCAATTAGTCATTGACGAGAAGGTAGACTTCCTAATGACTACTCGAGGTGGTCACGCTCAGTGCCCTCATTTTCTAACGAGTATCTGTACTCTCACTCTGATGTCTCCACACCGTAGACTCAAGACTCATCTACTAAAGAGAAGTGATTGTACACCAACCTTCGAAATCAATCACCATCCTCGTAACGATCCTATGGTCGGAAGCATTTTGAGTTAATAATGATTATTCATGTCTTAAATTTTCAACTCTTGAAAATATGAATTATCATTACCATTAACTTAAAGAATGTATCACGGATAGTAAATATACATATGTGATAGAAAATAACCCATTTTATTGATTATAGTCAAAATTATAATTTTGCCTCTAGAAGTGTATTACAAGTGTCAGCCAATTCTGGCTTCTAGGGCACATATATCTAACAATCTCCCACTTATTTTAAAGCCAATTGGCTATAAGTCTAAGTTCTATCTTCTTAAGGTGGGCTTCGATCTTTTATTGTCGCAATGGCTTTGTAAGTGGGTCTGCCGCATTATCTGCAGAGTCGACTCTCTTGACTTCGACGTTACTCTTTTTGAGGTAATCGCGGATGAGGTAGTATCGTCGCTCAATGTGCTTGAATTTTTGGTGAGACCTCAGCTCCTTAGCAAGGGCTATGGCACCATTATTATCGCAGTATAGAGGAATAGCATCTGATGGCATTGCTCCAATTTTTGCAGCAAACTTCTTACACCAGAATGCTTCCTTCGCAGCCTCTGATGCAGCGATATATTCTGCTTCCATAGTGGAATCTGCTATCATGGTTTGCTTGAAACTCTTCTAACTGACAGCACCACCATTGCACACAAACAGACTCCCAGATGTCGACTTTCGATCATCTATATCAGATATGAAATCTGAGTCTGTGTATCCCTGGACTTAGAGTTCTTCATTACCAAAGACCAACATCATATCCTTAGTTCTTCTTAAGTACTTAAGGATACATTTCACAAAAGTCCAGTGTTCTTCATCTGGATTTGACTGATATCTGCTTGTGACACTCACAGCATGGGCTATATCAGGTCGTGTACATAGCATGGCATACATGAGGCTTCCTATTGCAGAAGCATAAAGGATCTTGCTCATGTGTTCTATTTCCTCAGGTGTGCTGATACATCTTCTTGGAAAGATGAATACCATGTCTGAAAGGTATTAATCTTCTCTTAGAGTTTTTCATACTAAACCTCTTTAGTACTTCCCCTATGTACATCTTTTCTGAAAGTCATAGCATCCTATTCGGCCTATCCCTATAGACCTTAATTCCTAGAATAAAGGATGCTTCACTAAGGTCTTTCATGAAGAATTCCTTGGACAATCATATTTTGACTGTCGTCAACATGGGAATACCATTTCCAATAAGGAGGATGTTATCCACGTACAATACAAGGAAGACAACAGCGCTCCCACTGATCTTTTTGAAGACACACAGTTCCTCTTCGTTTTTGATGAAATCAAACATTTTGATCACATCATTGAAACGAGTGTTCCAGCTCTGAGATGCTTGCTTAAGTCCATATATGGATCTTTGCAGCTTGCAAATCTTGTGATCAGTATCACTAGATGTGAAACCTAACAGCTGTTCCATATAGATATCTTCCTCAAGATATTCATTTAAGAATGTCGTTTTCACGTTCATTTGCCATATTTCATAATCAAAATAGGCTGCAACGGCAAGCAATGTGCGGATGGATGTTAGAATAGCCACTGGATAAAAGGTATCTTGATAGTCAATGCCTTCACATTGACTATAACCTTTTGCCACTAGTCTAGTCTTGAATGTCTCCACATTCTCATCTGCACCAATCTTTCTCTTGAAGATCCATTTACACCCAATACGTACTATACCTTCTGGTGGATCTACCAAGGGCTCCATAACTTTTTTACCTTTCAGCATCATTCCACCGTCAAGGATTAGTGGTATGTGTCTTCCTAGTTCGGCAAAAAAGGGTTGCTCAAGGGCACCCCTTCTTCCGTACACAACTGGAAGGAGAAGTTTTTCTTTGTTTCATATCCTTTCTTGGAGTTAGGACTCCCTCAGTGGGGGGAGATGAGGGATTCAGTTCATCGGGCTCTCGGGCTAGAGGATGTGGATCGGGGCTCGATCGATAAGTTGAAGAATTTAATGCTCCCCCAGTTTCTAAACTTCTGAATGATCAAACCTTGCTCAACTTCGATCTTAGTCCTCTTGACCCAGCAGGTGGCTTTCCTTAGTTAATCCTGCAATATTCTTCCTTTCAATTTTGACTCTTTTTCCCTCTTCCTCTTTTGTTTTTTTTAAGAGATGGCTTCAGAAGAGTGGAATCGCCCGGCAAAGGAGATCAAGTCCCTCAAAAGAAAGGGGAGCACTGCTGGGGAGCCTTCAAAGAAAGCCCATGCTGAGGGGCCAAGCTCGACCATGCCTATCCAAGCCATGCCCACCTCGGAGTCCACCACAGCCATGCCAAGCTCCTGTCCGCCCGATGAGGTTACCGTTCCTGCACCTCTCGATCGAGAGGAAATCATCGAAGGGCAAAAGAAGAGGAAGGCCATCAGGAATATGGCTAGGAGGGTGGTCGAAAACTTTGGGGGTGAGGGTTCCAGCCAGGAGTAGGCCTCTCTGGTTGACTGAGAGGTCATCTAGTCTCTGATGAGGGAGAACATCCTTACCCATATTGTTGAGAAGATGTTTTAGAAGGATGACACTGAGAGGTTCGATAAGTCCTTCGCCACCTATCTCGGGGTAATCAATCCCTTCCGACTTGGATTTAGTGCACTCCAGACTTTGAAGTTAGAATTTTGAAGTGTTGACTAGGTTTTCATTCTACGGTTGGGGCATTATCTTTTTGCCCATTTGAAGGCGGCGGGCCATAATCAGGCCGAAGCTTCAAGGGCCCTTCAGGAAGCCGACGCAGAGGCTAAGAGGGCTCGAGCCAAGGCTGATTGCTTGAGAGTAATATTAGAAGTTCAGACTGTCGAAGTTGAGCGCCTTTACAAAGTGCTAAAGAAGGGGGATGAAGCGGTGGAGTTGAAGGCTGCCCTAGCCCGATGAAGGAGGAGAAGAGGAAGGCGAAAGAAGTGGTCAGCACCAAAAGGGAGCGGGGCATCAAAGACTTTAAGTCCTCCAAAGATATGGAGGACATTAAGATCACCTTCGCCCAGGAAGCCTTCCTAGAAGGGTTCCAGATCTGCCTGTGGAGGGTCGCTGAGAACTTCTCCAACGTCGATCTTGATCTCCTTATAGATGAACCCGACGATGAAGCAGGTCCTTCCGACGTTGGCGTAGAAGTTGTCTCTACCTCTCCCATTGCTGAAACTGCCCCGGAGGTATCCGATATTGCTGCCACAGCGCCTGAACCTGCTCAAGAGTCGAAGGTGGCAGAGAATGCTTCGACCTCTCCTATGGCCGTGCCATCCGAGGTCGAAAACTTTTGATAATTAAATATTTTTCTTTTTTTTTGATGTACTGAAAACACTTTGAGTAACGAAAGCATGTTTCTTCTCTTTATACTCATATTGTGGCATGTATTGTTTAGAATCCTCCTAGCAATCATGGTTATAACATGCCATCTCCAATTGAAGTTGCTCCCCTCCCTGAGGGAGTGTCTTTGAAGTCAATCATTAAGGACTTGAAAAGAAAAGTCTATCATTTGAAAAAAAGATTAAAGAAGACTGAGGACGAGCTTCAAAGGTCCTGAAAGAATGCCTCAGAGGTGACGATTGAAGTCACCCACCTCTAGAAATTGCATAGGAAGGACTCTACAAGTTTTAGCATCCGAAAGGACAACTTTGAGAGAAAATTAGTAGAGCTCAAGAAAAGTGCCAGTGATAAATCTTGGGCGCTGACGGTGAAGATCAGTTCCCAAGAAGTTTGTGAGGATTTATGGTGCTCCCAAGTCTTGAAAAGCCACGGGAGGAGTTAGGGGGTTGGCTCCAAAGATTTTAGGGGCTTGATTGGTGCTTCAGAGACTTGGGACACAAGGTGAAGCAAGGAACCAAAGCCAAAAAATTAAGACTATAGAAAGGAGATTTTCTGTTGGTTAGCCGATTCAGTCCAAAATTAGGTCGGCTAAGTCTTAGAGCATAGGCAAAATAGAAAGCTGCACGTTCGGGACTGCTGACATGGCGTAGGACTGGATCAGCTCAGTCCGAGTTTGGGACTGCTGGCACGGCATAGGACTGGGTCAGCTTAATTTCAGACTGAGCCGACCCAGTGGAACTTAGCCGACTCAGTGCTGAGACTGAGCCGACTCAGTATGCGGGTAGAGTTACGCGAGGGTCTATTTTGGGCTAGGGTCTGGGATGATCCTAGGGATCTTAAGGCTTGGTTTGAGAGGTCTTAAGGGGGCTAATTCATGTATGGGTCAGATCTAAATCTAGAGGATGAGAGCATGGGAGACATGGGTGTACATGGGCTTGGTGAGTGATTTCATATATTGGATTAGCTAGGAAGTTTTCTGGTCAGACCTAATGGCTATGTATAAATACATAGGTTGTATTAGGGTTTTAAAAGATTAAAATCGATACAGACATTTTCTCGCTCAACTCTCTTCTTCTCTTCTCTCTAGAGTTGCCGTCCTAGGGTTCTTGAAGAAATCCTAGAGAAGGAGGCGTCTCCCTCAAGCCCAAGGAGGGAGGCACCCCATCATAGATCCAGGTGGAGGATTGGTGGTGTGCTACCTATAGAGAACATCACAGGTTCCTTCAGGTCCATGCTAAAGATCAGGAGCTTTTGCAACATGATATTGGGCTACTTATGATATCAAGGATGATTGGCGTTCGAGCGATATCATGGGTCTATAATTTGGTATCAGAGCTGGGTGATGCCTGGAACATTGTGGATGATAATATGATATCAGAGCTAAGTTTTAGAGCCTGATGATGTATGAAAGAGAAGGAGAAGTCATACAAGATGTAATCAAAAATCTACACAAAAATTTTATGGTATGTCTCAAATCTATCTTTGTTATTGCTGTGATTTGGCTTGAAGGAAAATCCTAATTTCTCGAACCAGGTTTGTTCAGATCTGATCGGATCAAGAGATATATTTTAAAATTTTTTTTTTTGATCCAAATCAAATTTGGGATGTTTTAGATTTAATTTTTATTATTTTAATAATTAAAATAAAATATAGATAAATTAAATTATATTTAATTTACCTTAATGTAGGGTAATCCTATTATCCATTGATGATTTTGTAAGCAGCGGAAGGTTCTAGATCTAGCCACACAAGTGCTTGGCCTATAGCGGTATCCACTCAGGTTGGATCTGGAGATCCTCTTCTTCTCTATCACGTCTCCAAAAAATTAGATCTGAATCTAATTTGAAGGATCTCCAAAATACTTTTGAAGATCAGTAGTTGTCCTTTGCAGCAGCGCAGCCTTCTAGCATTCTGTCGCCTTTCTCTCACCTAGATTGCACCAACTTAGATTCCAAACTTCTTTGGGCATGGAGAGGAGAGGGAGAAGATGGACTTGGCATGGAGGAGGAGGAGAGAGGCAGCCTTGGGGCATGGGAATTATGTTCTCTCTTTGAGTTGAGCGTAGGGTCTTATTTATAGATTATGCATGATCTAACTCCTCTTCTTCCCAACCAATCACAATCCTTTGTAAAATCAGATCTAAATCTCATTGGTGGAAATAGAGTCCCTTGGATTCATCCTTAGATGGCATCTAAGACCAGTCAAAGTTGGTTTTTAGGAGGAGTCTAATCGGAATCCAAAAAGGAGATGGAGTCCCTATCTAGAAAGTTGGTTCTTAGATGCCCTCCTCCTTGCCAGTTTCTGGCAGGGGGACAAGCCCCCACAAGCTCTCCAATAGATGCATGAGACGTGGATAGAAGTCAAAGTATCAATGGTCAATATTTGACCAGTCAAAGGTCAACTTTTGACCAAAGTCAAAGGATGAGAAATGACACGTGACCAAAAATGGCAGGTATTGTCTTACAAAATAAGATAACCCTTTTCTGACCTGGATAGACTCTAGTCAGACCAAGTGAAGGCCTCTGATCGAGCATAAACTCCTTTGGCTCAGTCAGGACAACTATTTATGATAGTAAAAGAAGAATGTTAGGTTTAATCGAGTGCTAGCACGATTTTCTTGAACCTAATTGAATCTCATTCAGATCAATTGAACTGGATTAGTTCAATTGATGATCACCAGATTTAAATTCTTATTTGTGTGACCCAGTTAGGTTCAGTTTTGTATGGTAATGGGATATGTCATGATCTCTATCATCGACATCATTGAAACTCCTTACGATGGATCAGAACTCTTCTGATTCAAACAGCTAGAATGATTGATCATCTAAATCATTCTAATTGCTTCCAAAATCCACCAGTGACACCTAGCAGTATATGGTGGCAACCCATCAGAGCTGAATGCGAACCTCTTAGTGCAGCTACCTGTGTGATTAAGTTCTTCTATCTTGAGCCCCAATCAGATTAGGGTTAAGGTGAACTCCTCAAACCCTAGTTTCTATCATATGATGTAATCATTCGATTCAAGTCCGATGTGAAAACCTAAATAAAAACTCTTTCTATTATTTCACTCTGCCATGGCCATGAGCTTCTAGACTTGATTCTCATGATCATCATAGGGCTGCTCTCTACCATTGAGGTAGATAGATTCCATCTTGATGCAATCCAGTTCCTACAATGAACATGCTATAGCCAACATACACCTCAGGGTTTCGAATGGCTAGAAGATCGAGTTATGGTGTAGTCAAACTATAACACGCTCAAGGTAAACTATTGATGCACCTCAGGTCAAAAAATCAGACACACCACTATAGCATCGAGTCAGTCATTGATGAGAAGGTAGACTTCCTAATGACTACTCGAGGTGGTCATGCTCAGTGCCCTCATTCTCTAACAAGTATCTGTACCTCGCTTCAGTGTCTCCACACCGTAGACTCAAGACTCATCTACTAAAGAGAAGCGATTGTACACCAACCTTTTGGATCAATCACCATCCTCGTGATGATCCTATGGTCGAAAGCATTTTATGAGTTAATAATAATTATTCATGTCTTAAATTTTAACTCTTGAAAATATGAATTATCATTATCATTAACTCAAAGGATGTATCACAGACACTAAATACACATATGTGATAGAAAATAATCCATTTTATTGATTATAGTCAAAATTATAATTTTGCCCGTAGAAGTGTATTACAAGTGTCAGCCAATTCTGGTTTCTAGGGCACATATATCTAACATGGCCAACTAGGAGTAGCGGGTTGAATGTGGAGGTTGAGAGGATTAACGAAAAGGGATTTTCTTGAGGTAGAAGGATTTGGTGCATGATTTGCTGATCGATCTTGGTGGAAAGGTCGGGGTGTTCGACGGTTATGTGACAGGCAGGGAGTGCTGCAGCAGTGCTTCTCTGGAGATGCAGGACTGAGAGAGGCTCATCGATGTAGCTGCCAAGGGAGGTATCTCAGTAGAGAGCATCAGGATTCTCTAGGAAGATGGGCAGTATAGGGCTATTGAAGAGAGGTTTCCCAAGAGATAATGGTCGAAAGAAGGCTGAAGAAGCGACTATATGTCCTTTGATGTCTGAAAGGTGAGAAAGTAGTTGGAGATGTATTCAGTGATTCGATCAGAGCATGGATTTGCGAAGCCTTGAGAGTGATGGAGATGGATGATCCATGGAGGTCTAGTAGGTTAGGACTGGGCGGCTGTAGAGTGGCATAGAGAAGAGTCAGGAAGTGCTGGAGTGTTGCAGGAGCACTTTTTTGGAGGCACAGGAGCTGAGAGAGGCTCGATGGTGCAGTAATCGAGGAGTGTATTTCAGTAGAGAGTGTCAGTGGTATCTCAGAAAGATCGGATGTAGGTCTCAAGAAGAGCCAGGGGGTCTCAGGGAGCGCGAGGAGGTTTTTAGTGGTCGAGAGTATCATGGATTAGATTTCTTCTGTAGGAGCACCAAAAAGAGTCATGGTTCAGGTGGAGGATGGTTCCCTAGGTGCAACTGAAGCAATGGCTGGTGTAGGGGTAGAAGAGAAGGACTAGGGTGGAATTTTTTAAGGTTCAGTCACTGATTTCAGAAGAGTTGGATGAGCTCTTGAGTTTTGGAGGTGCCCGTGGGTTGCGGAGGTATCTGAGATAGCTTTGAAGGGGTCCATGGAGCATGGAGGGTTCGAAGGGGCAGCATCGATGTTCGAGATGCAGCGGTAGGCTCAGTAGTGCAGCATTGAGTGGTTGGCCTCGAGAGACTGGATGACAGAGTTGGCTTCTACAGCATCAGGTGGACTTTGGATATAGGTGGAGCTTTGTAGTGATGGCTTCACAAGTGGAGAGAAAATTTGGCATGAGTTTAGAGTGCCGATGATGCATAGTTTCAGGTGGAGCGGCACGTGAAGGTGGACAGGCATAGCTCTGAGGAGATTGTGCCAGATGGTACAGTATGTGCTAGTGTAGGAATGCTGTAGGTTCTCTAGAAAAGTCCAAAGAAGGTGATGCAGCTGCTAAGCAGAAGGAATCCTACAATTTCAGGATGGTGCCAAGAAGCAAGCACAGGTCTTCAATGGTGGAAGCGATCATCCCAAAGGCCTCAAGGGTACACAACAGCTGAAGAGGATTGGCGGAGGTGATGCTTGCATAGGTGCTGTCGAGTGTGTAGAGATAGCAGAAACATGCAGGAGGTCATTGTTGAGGGGTTTGCCAAGGTTTGGAGCACCAAGATGGAGATTGTAAGGATTTATGGTGCTCCTAAGCCTTGGAAGGCCATAGAAGGAGTCAGTGGGTTGGCTCTGAAGATTTCAGGGGCATGGTTGGTGCTTCGAAGATCTGGGATACAAGATGAAGCAAAGAACCAAAGTCGAAGAATCAAGACTATAAAAAGAAGATTTTCTGTAGGTTAGCCAGCTCAGTCCAAAATTGAGTCGGCTAAGTCTCAGAGCATAGGCAAAATAGAGAGCTACGCATTCGAGACTGTTGGCATGGCATAGGACTGGGCTGGCTCAGTTTCAGACTGAGTCGATCCAGTGGAACTTAGCCAGCTCAGTGCTGAGATTGAGCCGACTCAGTGCACGGGCAGAGTTACACGAGGGTCTATTTTGGGATAGGATCTAGGATGATCCTTGGGATCTTAAGGCTTCATTTGAGAGGTCTTAAGGGGGCTAATTTATGTATGAATCGGATCTAGATCCAGAGGATGAGAGTATGGGAGATATGGGTGTACATGGACTCGGTGAGTGCTTTTATGTATTGGATTAGTCGGGGAGTTTTTTGGTCGGGCCTAATGGCTATGTATAAATACGTAGGTTGTATTAGGGTTTTAAAAGGTTGGAATCAATACAAACCTTTTCTCCCTCAACTCTTTTCTTCTCTTCTCTCTAGAGTTGCTGTCCTAAGGTTCTTGAAGAAGCCCTAGAGAAGAGGGGCATCTTCCTCAAGCCCAAGGAGGAAGGTGCCCCATCACACATCCAAGTAGAGGATCGATGGTGTGCTGCCCATAGAGAATGTCACAGGTTTCTTTAGGTCCAAGCTAAAGATTAGGAGCTTCTGATGGTGTTCGAGCGATATCATGGGTCTACAATTTGGTATCAGAGCTAGATGATGCCTGGAACATTGTGGATGACAATAAGGTTGAACTTAAAGCAACAAAGGAGAAGATCCAATTGTTGGAAGGGAGTTTGCCATGGTCTACCGATAAAGTCCGATAGGAATGGGATTGGTCCTAGAGGTTTTCCATGCTCCAGAAGCAACTGCATGATGCCGAGCTTGCCTATCAGTCTTATCGAATGGGTTGGAGTGGGAGGATATCATCGTTGGAGCACAAGCTTCACACTACTAACAGCAAAGTAGCTTGGCTCCAAAAGCGATTGGATGACTGCTACCAACTAGGTACAAGCAGGGAGTCGGAGGAGATCGCCTCTTTGAAGAGGATCACTGATGAGCTCTCGGAGTCGATTGGGATAGAGAGGTCAAAGTTCAATGGCTAAAGCTCCAGTTGACTTGCGAGCAGCAAGCTGTTAAGGATGCGGAGGCTGAGTCTGAGGTTTTAAGAAAGCAACAGTGGAAACTTGAAGACAAATTTCAGTAGGCCAACAGGATATTTGTTGATAGCCTGCTGAAAGGAAAGGAGCTCGAAGAGGAGATCATTAGGTTGAAATAGGCTCTGGTGATGGTTGGGGTTGATAGCCTGAAGTTAGAGGAGTCCAGTCCATCTGAGGACTTCGACCTTTTTCCTTCTTTTTTTATGTAATCGATCTTGCAGACCTTTGCTCTCACCTTCATTTTGTAATGAACTTTTACTTTCAATAAAATAGTACCTTCTTCATCATCTTTTGTCTTGCGTGCATTCAATGCTTATTAATGGCTTTATTTTCTTTACTTTGTCTTCTATTGAGATGGTTGCCATGGACACCGAACTAGAGACCTTTTTGCAAACTAGGATGAGGTGATCCTCTCCTTTTTTTTTGCTCATGGTGCAGTCGTAGGGGTGATATGTATAAGGGTTGCTGATAGGATTTCTCCCTTCTTCTCATTTTAGATCAATGAGGTCTTGACTTTGCTCATGTTAGGATGAGGTCCTCCTCTTGTTCCTAACAGGACTATAGGGGCACGTTAGGGCTATTAGAGATGCCTCTTTCCTCATCTCATCTTAGACTAATGAGATCTTTACTTTGCTCATGTTAGGATGAGGTTTTTCTCTTATTCATAACATAGCTATAGGGGCACATTAATGCTATTGGAAGGGCCACTCCCCTCACCTCATCTTAAACTAACGAGGCCTTCACTTTGCTCGTATTAGGATGAGGTTCTCCTCCTATTCCTAATATGGCTATGCGGCATGTTAGGGCCGTTGGAAGGATCTCTTCTCTCATCTCGTCTTAGATAAATGAGGCCTTTACTATGCTCATGTTAGGATGAGGTTCTCCTCCTGTTCCTAACATGGCTGTAGGGGCATGTTAGGGCCATCGAAAGGGCCTCGTCCCTCATCTCGTCTTAGATCAACGAGGTCTTCTCTTGTGTCAGGACGAGGTTCTCCTCCTATTTCTGACACAATAACTTTCATTGCATGGCTAAGTTCGAGACGTTATTCCCTATCATTATAGTTTTGCAACAAGGATCGAGGTGCTAAATTATAGGAATTTTATTGCAATGAAGTTATTGATAATACATTCACAAGTTTTTCAAGTTTCATGATAGAAGTAGATTGGTTCCTCCAAGCTCTTTCAAATAATACATCTTGGGTCGGACAACCTCCTTAACCTAGTAGGGTCCTTCCCAATTTGGGGCAAGCTTTTCTTAGTTCTAAGGCTATGAAATGGCTGCTCATCGAAGCACCAACTCCGCTCTCTAAATACTTTATTTCTAACTCTGGAATTATAATATCGAGCCACTCTTTGTCTATAAGTAGCCATCTAAACTTGAGCTTCTTCTCATTTTTCTTCAAGTAGATTGAGATTAGCCTTGAGGTCCTATAAATTGTACCGCTCATTAAAAGCTACAACCTGCGTCGATGGTAGTTTGAGTTCAATCGGGATGACTACCTCTATTCCGAAGGCTAGGGCAAAAGGAGTCTCTCCAGGCTGTAGCCTTTGGATAGTTCGGTATGCTTAGAGTACATAATAGAGTTCATCTACTGAAGTCTCCTTTACTCTTTCAAGTCTCACCTTGATACCTTGTAGCAAGATTTTGTTGTCACCTCTGCTTCACCATTTGCTTGCAGATGAGCTACTGACGTGAAGTTATGGGAGATGTTTAAGTCTTAGCAGAACTCAGCAAACTTCACCCCAGCAAACTATCGCCCATTATCTGTTATGAGGGTTTATGGTAGGCCAAATCTGCAAATGATCAACTTTCTGATGAAGTTTTGTACGTTAGCTTTAGTAATTTTTTCCAGGAGTTTGGCCTCGACCCATTTGGTGAAGTAGTCAATTGCAATCTAGAGAAATTTTCATTATCCGGATGCCATCGAAAAGGGGCCAAGTATATCCATTCCTCATTGTGCAAATGGTCAGGGGGCAGCTAAGGGGGTAAGCTCAAAGATCGATTGCCTTTGAACATTTGCATTCCTCTGGCAACAATCACATCTTCTAACATAATCCAGAAAATCCTAATACATGGTCGGCCAGTAATAACCTTGCCGAAGTAGTTTGTGGGATAAAGATCTAGCACCCAGATGGCTCCCACAAATCTTTTCATATACTTTCCATAATGCAAAATCAGCTTCGAAAGATCGAAGGTATTTCAAAAATGACAAGGAGTACGATCTCTTGTACAGTTTACCTTCATATAGAATATACCGAAAAGCTTGATTTCTCAACTTTCGAGCTTCTTTTGGATCATAAGGGAGTGTCCCATCTCTGAGATAAGATACCAATGGATCAATCCAGTAGGGCTCATGGTCGATCTGCATTGTAGACTATGGCTCTTCCGAACTTGGGCATTTTAGTACCTCGAAGTATACTTCTTTGGAAAGTTTGTATGGGGCGAGTGTGGCCAGCTTAGATAGGAGGTCAGCTCTGGTATTTTCTATCCTTTGGATCTGCTGGATATTGAAGTTGTTGAAAGTTGGGATCAGGCTCTTCACTTTCCTCAAGGTACTTTATCATATTTTCTTCTCAAGCTTCATAACTGCCACTAACTTATCCCACCACCAACTATGAATCACTATAAGCTTGGAGCTGATTTGCTTCTAATTCTTTTGCTATCTTCAGCTCTGCTATTAAAGCTTCATATTCTGCCCCATTATTTATCACAAGAAACTTAAAATGCAGGGCATACTCAGCAACGACTCCTTCAGGGTTGATCAGGATCAGTCCAACACCTGCACCTAAAGCATTGGAAGAGCCATCCACATACATGACCCAAAAACCTTCAGAAAGATTTGCTCTCGCTTTAGGGGAGCTCGGTTGTAGCCATGAAGCATTAGCTTCATTTTGCTCAGGTTCGGCATCATCTGGGATCATGCATTCAACTATGAAGTCACTCAGTATTTGAGCTTTGATTGACGATCGAGGTGGATAGTGGATGTCAAACTCTGTGAGTTCAATTATCTATTTTGCTATCCTCTTAAAGGCATTTGTTCGATGAAGAACTATCTTGATTGGCTGATCAGTGAGGAGTATTGTGGCATGCCCCTGAAAGTAGGGTTAAAGTCTTCTGGCTGCAATCAACAAAGCATAAGTTAGTTTTTCTAACTTAGTGTACCTGATCTATACATCTCTCAAGACTCGACTTATATAGTAGATCGACCGCTGCACTTTCACTTCTTCTTTGACTAGGACTATTGCAAGAGCTATCGGGGAGACCGCTAGGTAGAGGAATAATTCTTCTCTAGGTTCGGACTTGGCCAATAAGGGAGGTGAGCCAAGGTAACTTTTTAGCTCCTTAAATGCTTGTTGGCATTCGGTAGTCCAGCAGAAATTCTTTTGTTGCTTGAGGACCTGGAAGAAGGGCATACACGACTCGACTGATCTCGAGAAAAAGTAGTTTAAGGATGCCACCTTTTTCATTAGGTGCTGAACTACTTTTATCAATTTTGAGGTAGCCATTTCTTGAATAGCTCGGATCTTCTCTGGGTTAGCTTCAATACCATGTCTTGACACCATAAATGCCAAAAATTCTCCTGAGGTCATCTCGAAGGCATATTTGGTTGGATTCAGCTTCATCTTGTACTTTTGGAGAGAGTTAAAGGTCTTTTCAAGGTCGACAATATGATTGATTGAAGTTCGAATCTTGACGAGCATATCATCTACATAGACCTCCATGTTGTGGCTGATTTACTTCTTGAAGATTTTATTGATCAGATGCTGATAAGTCGCGCTAGCATTTTTGAGCTTAAAGAATATGACCTTGTAACAATAAAGACCACGATCAGTAATAAAAGCAGTTTTTTCTTCATTCTCTGATGCCATCTGGATTTGGTTGTAGTCAGAGAAGGCATCCATGAATGTGAGGAGCACATGGCCCGAAGTTGCATCCACCAGTTGATCAATTCGGGACAGGGGTAGCTATCCTTTGGGCAGGCTTTGTTCAACTTTTTGAAGTCTATACACATTCTCCACTTGCTGTTTGCCTTCTTAACCAGGATCACATTAGAGACCCAACTTGGGTAGTTGACTTTTTGGATGAATCCAGCTTTGAGAAGTTTGTCTACTTCTTCTGCTATTGCCTTCTGTCTTTCCGGCATATGACCTTAAATTTTTCCTTTTACTGACCTATATTTGGGATCAATAGCTAACCGATGTTTGATTACTTCGGTATCAATTTCTGGTATATCTGTGGGAACCCAAGCAAAGACATCGATGTTCTTCTGTAGGAAAGTAATGAGCTATTCTCAGACTTCATCTGTCAAATTGGAGCCGATCTACACCGTGTGCTCTGCATTTCCATCATTTAGAGGGGCAGCCACCAGGTCTTCCATGGGTTCGCCCCACTCCTTAGTAAGGTCATCACTGACATCCAATCCATCAACTGGGCAAGGATCGGATTGGCCACTCTTTTGCAAAGCAATGGAGTTGCAGTGTCTTTAACTAACAAGGCCTTCACTTTGCTCATATTAGGATGAGGTTCTCCTCTTATTCCTAACAAATCAGAAGGAAGATCTCTATCTAACTCTTGAAGCTCTGGCATGTTATGAGACACAAAAAGAAAATACTCTCAAAAAATTAAAAGAAAATATTCCAGCTGTTAAGAGATATCTATTAAATATTTCTTCTGATTGGAGATATCTATTAAATATTTCTTCTGATTGGCTCTCTCTTTGTAAATTAATTGAAACATCTCTAATAGATAAGCCTAGTTATTATGATCAGAATAAAGAAAATCTTACCTCAGAATCTCTAGATCTATCTCCTTATGAGGTAAATAAATCTTATAAAAATAGTATGCTATCTAACAAACTAACTTCTCTATCTTTTGATAGGAAATCAACTCAGAAGACTACTCAAAAGATGGTCAGGACTCAGAAGGATGGGCTACCAAGAGCAAGTCTTGATAAAGAGATGCTAATAATGGTCAAGTTAAAAAGACTTGACTGTTGGAAAAAGGCTCAAGAAGTTCTAACCCCTAAACTCTAAGATATCATTCTGAAGAAGGTAACCTATTGGTGCGAAATTTGGTTGTCTCCAAATTTGAGATTGGAGTCGGAAAAGATGAGGTCTCTGCTGGTGACCTACGAAATAAGTCTTGCCTAGAGTCGGAGATGGTGGCTCCGACAAGACCCTCCGACAATCAAGTCAGCCCTTTCGGCCAACAGAAATAGAGTACTTAGAGAAATTTAGAGTAGAGTTTTGAGAAGAAAATGGGAACTTAGAGAAGAAAGCATATCTGGAGATTTTCTTCTATAGGCGGAACCTATAACAAAATGATAGTGATAGTGGTAACCATCCAGTAGTGGGCCGTTCGAGGCCATGTGGAGTTTGTTATGGAGGGTAGTGTCTGTTGTTGTGATGTGCCAGCCTGTTGGGACCTGATAGCTGAAGTTCGGATGGGATAGCCGTAGGCGATGAAGAGTTTCTGTTACTATTGTTCCACAGAAGTTTGGAGGTTCTCAAGATTGAATGTGCCTGGTCGGGCTATTGCTTGCCATATTGAGGGCATGTGTCGAGATCCTTTCAGGCTGCTGGAAGAAGTCCAGAAGGAATTCAATCGATGGAGAAGTCTTGGAGGAGTTTGACTGGTGGAGAGGTCTGGGAGGAGCTCGATTGATGGAAAAGTCCGTCTGAAGGAGAAGTCCAATAGAAGTTTGACAGGAAGAATGGTCCAGGGGGAATTTGGAAGGTATATGATTGGAGGGAGTTTGACTATAAGGAGTCCACCTGGCGATTGGAAGGCTTGGAGGAGTTCATCCGTGTAAGGTCCATTTGACTACCAGAAAGAGTTCGGCTAGATAAAGTATTGGTTGGTGGCTGCTGTAGGCAAGCAGTACCAGAATGCTTTGGCTAGTCTTTGCCATTCCTCTAGGGTTCGGCCACTCTTTGGGTTGCTCGCAGGTGAATAATCTAAAGATGTTGACCTTCTGTTAGGGCTTCTTCTTGTAGAATCGAGGTCCTTGATATGGAAATACCAAGGTCCGCCACCCACATTAAAGTATAAAAGTTTGTCTGGGGGAAGCTCTACCAGCTTGGGACCCTCAATATGAGACTCAACGATGATGGCAGCACTCGACTTGAAGGAGGTCTGGTTGTAGAGGAATTCGGCCGACTTCCTGGTTGTCCGGGCTAGGCCACCCAGGGAGCAGACCTTCGGCACTTCAACTGTCCAAGCCACTGCTCTCACTGTTCAAGCTCATCCGAAGAGAAGGTCCATAATGTCCTATGGATTTTGAAGTTAATCCATACGATCGAGCAGATCATCTGACAGCCGTAAATTGAAGATCGGCCATCTTAAGATGAATTGGAGCTTCAGGGCTTTTACGGGTTGAAGTTCAATCACAGTTGCCTCTATCGATCGGGATTACTCAGAGACCAAATGCCTAGCTGAACTTTGACAAGAGTGGATTTATCCCCAATACTAGTCTCCCTACTCTCGAGTTCGAAATTCAAAGGAAGAAAGTAAAACTATGGCTGCCAAATTTTTTTTTTTGTGCTTCCCACATCTGCTGGATGGGAAATTTTGGCATCTACCACATCGACGCAGAAGCCTCATAAATATGAGGTGACCTAAAAAGACATTTTTTGAAACTTCCATCAGAAGTCTGCCAAAGGTACGACGTCATTAAGGATCCGCTCGTTGCCAGACTCCTATCATGATGAGTGGGACATGCATCGCACGGAGATCGGTCAGAAGAGATCTACAATCATAACCATCTTGGAGTTCCTCAGGCTATTTAAGCCCGACCTCCCCATTCGGGCCCTTACTTCGCCTAAAATCTTCATCTCCTTCCTTTGGTTTTTTTCTCCCTCCCGTGCGAGAGCCCAAGCCTCTTCTTCCATTCTTCTTGGTCCCAGGCATTCTTTCCTTCGATTTTTATTGCATTCGTCATCTCCTTGTTCTTTCCAATCGATTTAGGTCAACTCTATAACCTTTCTCTTGATTATTTCTACATCTTTTATTTCTTGCTCTTTCAGTTTCTTTGTGGAAGTTTTTGCACCTTATTTTCTTTCGATTTTTGGGTGTTTTCTCAATTTTACTTTGATCCAAATGTCTATCGAAGAATCTTGGTCAATCTGTTCTGGGAGTCTGGCTCTTCTAGCTTTAGTGGACCCATCCCTTAAGAATGCCGAGCCTGTAGAGACATCTTTTCTCTCTTTTGTGACTGACACCATTCCTTGTAAACTTTGGCCTGATGATCTCTCCTTAGTTAGAATCTAGTTTGGAATTTCTTCTGAATACGAGCTTGAACTTCCTGATCTTAGTGACCGAGCTTACTCCCCTCCTCCGGGCCGAACCTGTCTATATGTTGAAACCCTTCGGATGGGACTCAGGTTGCCCTTGCCTTCCTTTGTAGTTAGCCTTTTTAGATTCCTTAATATTTCCTTCGCTGCCATGGCACCGAACTGCTTTAGATTTATCATAGGATTTTTATCTCTATGCATCATGATAGGTGTCCGACCTACCATCTCCTTATTTTGAACTTTTTTTACCTTCAAGCATCATCCAACCGCCAAGAATTGGTGGTATGTGTCTCTCTAGTTCAGCAAGAAGGGGTTGCTCAAGGGTGCTCCTTTCATGCACAACTAAAAGGAGAAGTTCTTTTTTGTGTCATGTCCCTCCTCAGAATTAGAACATCCTTCATGGGGGGAGATAAGGGATTCGGTCCACTGAGCTCCTGGATTAGAGAATAAGGATCGGAGCACGGCTGATAAACCGAAGAGCTTTAACGCCCCATCGGTCCCTAAACTCTTGGACGAGTAGATCTTATTTAATTTCAGTCTTAGTCCTCTTGATTCGGTAGGTAGCTCTTCTTAGCTGGCTGGTTGCGTGATACTCTTCCTTCCGACTTTGGTTTTTCTTCCATTTCTTCTGACTTTGACTCTTATTCTTTGCAGAAATGACTCCGAAAGAGCAAACCCACCTTTCAAGGGGAATCAAATTCCTTAAGAGGAAAGGCGGTTCCTTCGGCGAACCATTGAAGAAGGCTGATATTGGAGAGTCAAGCCAGGCCGTGCCAGTCCTAGGAATTGCTGTTGTTGCATCGAGCCCAGCCGTATTTGAAGAGGTCGCCCCTTCTGCACCTCTCCAACAAGAGGAAGTTGTGGAAAGAAAGAAGAGGAAGGCCATCGAAAAGAAGGTCGAAAGGAAGGCTGGAAACTCTAGGGGCAAGGGTCCTAGTCAAAAACAGGCTTCCCTGAATGATCGGAAGGTCGTCCATTCTCTGATGGTGGGCAGCATCCTCTCGCACATCATCAAGAAGATGTTTTGGAAGGACAATGTTGAAAGATTTGATGAATCCTTCGCTGCCTATCATAAGGTAATTGACTCTTTTCGATCTTGATATAGTGTACTCCAGACTTTGAAGTTCTAACTTGATTTTCATCCTACAGTTGGGGCATTATCTCATAGCTCACTTGATGGTGGTGGAACATGATCAGGCCGAGGCTTCTCGAGCCCTTCAAGAAGCTCGTGCGAAGATCGAGAGAGCTCGGGCCAAGGCTGATTGCTTGAGGGTAACTTTGAAGGTCCAGGCCACCAAAGTTGAGCGTCTCTATGAGGCACTCAGGAAAGGTGATGAAGTGGCGGCAGAGCTGAGGGTCGCCCTGGCCTTGGTGGAGGAGAAGAAGAAAGTGAAAAAGGAGGTTGGCACCGAGAGGAGGTAGGCTGTCAAAGATTTCAAGTCCTCCAGAGATATGGAGGATATCAAAATTACTTTTGCCTAGGAAGCCTTCTTGGAAGGATTCTAGATCTGCTTGGGGCAGGTCATCGAGAACTTTCCCAACGTCGATTTGGACCTCCTCATGAATGAGCCTAGTGATGGAGCTGGTCCTTCAAATGCTGGTGTAGAAGCTATCTCTGCCTCTCCCACTGTCGAAGCTACCTTGAAGGTCCCCGAACCAGTAGCCATGGTACCTGGATCTGCTCTGCTGGAGGTGATAGAGAATGCCCCGACCTCTCCTATGGCCATGCCACCCAAGGTCTAAACTTTTGACAACCGTATACTTTTCTTTTTTTTTTCTCTTTTTACTGTACTGAAAATTTTTTGAGTAATGAAAGCAAATTTCTTTCTCTTCTTTATGCTGGTGTTGTTCCGTGTATTGTCCAAAATGCTTCCAATAATCAAAGCCATAACTCACCATCTT
This sequence comes from Cocos nucifera, assembly GCA_006176705.1. Taxonomy (NCBI): domain Eukaryota; kingdom Viridiplantae; phylum Streptophyta; class Magnoliopsida; order Arecales; family Arecaceae; genus Cocos; species Cocos nucifera. Next base: position 194,696 of record QRFJ01003358.1, on the reverse strand, counting down.
CCATTGACGCCGACCCCTTACCTCAGGGAATCTCGATGAAATCTTTGATAAAGAGCTTAAAGAAAGACGTCCACCACCTGAAGAAGAAGTTGAAGAAGACAGAGGACGATCTTCAAGCATCTCGGAAGAATGCTTCGGAGGTGATAATAGAGGTCACTTGCCTCTAAAAATTACACATGAAGGACTCCGTGAGCTTCAATATCAGGAAGGAGAATTTCAAAAAGGAGTTGGTGGAACTCAGAAAAAGTGCCAGCAATAAGTCTTGGGTGCTGACGGCAATGATCAACTCTCTCGAAGCTGATCTTAAGGTAGCGAAGGAAAAAATCCACTTATTGGAAGGGAGTTCATCGTGGTCTACCTATAAGGCTCGATACGATTGAGATTGATCCAAAAAAATTTTTCAACTTCAAAAGTAGTTGTAGGATACCGAGGCTTGGCACAATAGTTATAGAGTAACTTGGGTCGAGAAAATGTCCAGGCTCGAATGTGAGCTTAAGACCATCAGAGATGAAGCTACTTATTTTCAGAGGCAATTGTACAGTAGTCGGCAAGCTGGTGCAAGTTGCAAGTTGAAGGAGATCGCCACCTTGAAGAGGACCATCGATGGGCTCTCAGAAGCAATCGAAATGGAGAAGGCCAAGGTTCAACGGTTGAAGCTCCAATTGGCTTGTGAGCATCAAGCTATTAAGGATACAGAGGCCGAGTCCAAGGTCTTGAGTAAGCAGTGGTGAGAGCTTGAAGGCCAGTTCTAACATGTCAATAGGATATACATAGATGGTTTATATAAAAAGAAAGAGCTTGAGGAGGAGATCCTTAGGCTAAAGTAGGCCTTGGTGATGGCTGGGGCCGACAGCCAAAATCTGAGGAATCCGGTTCATCTTAGAACTTCGATCTTTTTTCTTCTTCTTTCATCTCGTGTAATCGATCTTGCCGATCTTTATTTTGCTTATAATGAGCTTACTTTTGCAATAAAATGATACCTTTTCCATCATTGTCTTACACAAATTCAATACTTGTTAATGGCTTTACTTTCTTCATCTCATTTTTCTTTATTTTGTCATCTAATGAGATGCTTGTTGTGAATGCTGAGCTAGGATATCTTTCACGAACTAGGATGGGGTTCCTCTTTTCGTATTTGACGTAGCCGTAGGGGAGATACATATAGGGATCGCTAATAGAGCTTTTCCCTTTGTCTTATTTTAGATTAATGAGGCCTTGGCTTTTCTCGTGTTAGGATGAGGTTTTCTTCTATTCCTTGCACGATCGTAGGGGCACGTTAGGGCTATGGGTTAGGCCTCTTCCCTTATCTCATCTTATATTAATGAGGTCTTTGCTTTGCTCATGTTAGGATGAGGTTCTCCTCATGTTCCTAACATGATTGTAGGGGCACATTAGGATCGTTGGCAGGGCCTCTCTCCTCACCTCATCTTAGTTTAACGAGGCTTTCACTTTGCTCATGTTAGGACGAGGTTCTCCTCCTATTCCTAGTGTGGCTGTAGGGGCGCATTAGGACCATTAGTAGGGCCTCTCTCCTCATCCCATCTTAGTTTAACAAGACCTTCACTTTGCATGTTAGAATGAGGTTCTCCTTCTATTCCTAACATGGCTGTAGGGGTGCATTAGGGCCATTAGCAGGATCTCTCTCCTCATTTCGTCTTAGTTTAATGAGGACTTTGCTTTGGTCATGTTAGGATGAGGTTCTCCTCCTATCCCTAACGTGGCAGTAGGAATACATTAGGACCATTGATAGGGCCTCTTTTCTCATCCATCTTAGTTTAGTGAGGCCTTCACTTTGCTCATGTTAGAACGAGCTTCTCCTCCTGTTCCTAACATGGTTGTAGGGGCATATTAGGATCATTGGCAGGGTCTCTCCCCTCATTCCATCTTAGTTTAATGAGGTCGTTACTTTGCTCATGTTAGGATGAGGTTCTCCTTCTATTTCTAATGTGGCTGTAGGATGCATTAAGGTCGTTGGCAGGGCCTCTTTTCTTATCCCATCTTAGTTTAATGAGGCCTTTGCTTTGCTCACGTTAGGATGAGGTTCTCCTTCTGTTCCTAACATGGCTATCTTCATTGCATGGTTAAGTCCGAAAAGTTGGTTCCCACCATCATATCACAAATTTACAATAAGGATCGAGGTGCTAAAGTAAAGCAATTTTATTGTGACTAATCATTGATAATACATCCGTAGGTTTTTTGAGTTCCATAGTTGGGGTAGATTGGCTCCTCCAAGCTCCTTCAAGTAATAAGTTTCGGACTAGATGACCTCCTTGACTTCGTAAGGGTCTTCCCAATTTAGGACGAGCTTCTCCTAGTCTTGAGGTTGAAAAATAGTTTCTCATCGAAGCACCAAGTCCCCCACTCTGAATACTTTATTTCTGACTCTGGAGTTGTAGTATCGGGCCATCCTTCGTCTGTAAGCAGTCATCCAAACTTGGGCTTCTTTCTATCTTTTCTCTAGCAGGTCGAGGTTAGCTTTAAGGTCTTGCGACTTGCACTGCTGATTGAAAGCCATGACCCATGCCGATGGGAGTTTGAGCTCGATTGGGATGATTGCCTCCATCCCGAAGGCCAAGGCGAACAACGTCTCTTCCATCGACAGCCTTTGGATAGTTCGGTATGCCCAAAGAACATGGTAAAGCTCATCTGCCCAAGTCCGCTTTGCTCTTTCTTATCTTAATGCCCTGTAGTAAGGTTTTGTTAGTCACTTCTGCTTCACTATTTACTTATGGATGGGCCACCGACGTGAAGTTATGGGAGATGTTCAAATCATCACAAAACTCAGCAAACTTCATCCCAGCAAACTATTTCCCATTATTAGTTACAAGGGTTTGCGGCAAGCCAAACCTCCAAACAATTGATTTTCAGATAAAATCCTGCATTTTGGCTTCCATAATTTTTTCCAGGGGCTCAGCCTCGATCTATTTGGTAAAGTAGTCGATCGTAACTAAGAGAAACTTCCATTGTTCGGATGCCATCGAAAAGGATCCAAGTATATGCATCCACCATTGTGCAAATGGCCAAGATGCACTTAGTGGGATAAGCTCGAAGGCTAACTGCCTTTATATATTTGCATTCTTCTAGTAGCGGTCACACCTTTTAACATATTCGACACAATAATGATGCATAGTGGTCCAATAATACCATTATCGAAGTAGTTTGTGAGCCAGGGATCTAGCACCCAGATAGCTTCCATCGATTTTCTCATGACTTTTCATAGTGCAAAGTTGGCTTTAGAAGATTGGAGACATCTCAAGAGGGGCAGAAAATATGACCTCTTATATAGTTTATTTTCATAGAGGACATACCGAAAAGCTTGGTTTCTTAGCTTCCGAGCTTCTTTTGGATCATAAGAAAGAGTCCCATCTCTGAGATAAGCGAGCAATGGATCGATCCAGCATGGCTCCTGGTCAATCTGCATTGTAGACTATGGCTCTTCCATACTTGGGCATTTCAGTACCTCGAAATATACTTCTTTCGAAAGTTCGTTGGGGGCAAGTGTGGCCAGCTTGGATAGGAGGTCGGCTCTGATATTCTCTACCCTTGGAATTTGCTGAATGCCAAATCTATTGAAGACTGAGGTCAGGCTCTTCACTTTCTTAAGATACTTTATCATACTTTCCTTCCGAGCTTCATAACTATCGCTGACTTGTCCCACTACTAGCTGCGAATCACTATAAGTTTGGAGTCGATCTGCTTCTAATTCTTTGGCAATTTTTAGTCTTGCTATCAGAGCTTCATATTCTGCCCTATTGTTTGTTGCAAAAAAGTCAAAGTGCAATGCATACTCAATGATGAACCCCCTCTAGGTTGATCAGAATTAGCCCAGCACTTGCGCGTGAAGCATTGGAGGAGCCATCCATATACAGGGCCCACAAACCTTCAGGAAGGTCCGCTCTCTCTTTGGAGGAGCTTGGTTGCAACCACGGAATGCTAGTTTCACTTTGCTCAGGTTCTGCATCATTCAATATGGTACACTCGACTATGAAATTGATCAGTATCTGAGCTTTGATTGATGGCCAAGGTTGATAGTTGATGTCAAAATCTATCAATTCAATTGTCCACTTTACTATTCTTTTAGAGGCATCTATTCGATGAAGAACTATCTTGATTGATTGATCAGTAAGGAGAGTTATGATATGCCCTTGGAAGTAGGGCCTGAAGGAAAATCCTGATTTTTCGGATCAGGTTCGTTCAGATCTGATTGGATCAAGAGAGATATTTTAAAAATTTTTCTTTTAAATCTAAATTAGATCTAAGATATTTCAGATCTAATTTTATAGATCTAATAAAATTAAATTAAATTAAATTAAATTTGATTTAATTTTATACCTTTTATTGGATAATCAGATTATCCTGTGATGATCCTGCTGATTGCTTGAAGTTTTGGATCTAGCCGTGCAAGCACCTGACCTCTATCGGTATCCACTCAGGCTGGATCTAGAGATCTTCTCCTTCTTTATCACCTCTCCAAATATTAGATCTGGATCTGATTTGGAGAATCTTCAAAACTCTTTTTGAAGATCTAGAATCATCAATTGCAATAGTGTTGCCTTCTTTGTTTCTCGTCACCTTTCTCTTACCTGGATCGCACCAAACTAGAGCCCAAATCTCCTTGGGCGTGGAGAGGAGAGAGAGGACTAGAAGATGGCATGGAGGAGGGAGAGGGGCAATCTTGGGGCATGGGCTAAGGGAGAACTTCTGCAAAGCTTGGCGTAGACAGGGTTTATATAGACCCTGCTGTGCCATGCAGTGCCACATCATCCCGGCCAATCACGTTACTTCGTACAATCAGATCTAAATCTAATTGATAAAATGATATCACCTGATCTAATCAGATGAGAGCCCCCTCAAATCATCCTTAGGTGGAGCCAAGACTGGGCAAAGCTAAGTCTTAAGTGCCTACCTAGGTTGATTCCAAGAAGCAACTTGGAGTCCCATCTGTATGGGACTCTAGGCACCCTATCCATGGGCACATGCCTCCCTAGGCGTGCGCCCCCTCCTTTTCAATTTCTAGCAAGGGGACAAGCCCCTATCTACTCTCCTATGGGTGCATGACACATGAGCAGATGTCTAAGTGTCAAAGGTCAATGTTTGACCAAAGTCAAAAGACAAGAATTAGCAGGTGACAAAAAATGGCAGGTATTATCTTAAATTTATCTCATAAATTAAGAAAACTCTTTTCTAACCTAAGCAGGCTCCAGTTAGATCAAGTAAAGATACTTGAGTAAGCACAAACACATTTGGCTCAGTTGAGACAACTTTTAATGATAGTAGAAGGAGAACGTTAGGCTCAATCGTGTGCTAGCACGATTTTCTTGAACCTAATTGAATCTTATTCAAATCAATTGAACTGGATTATCCAATTGGTGATATCTAGATCCAAACATTTATTTGTGTGATCCAGTTAGGTTCAGTTCTGTATGGTAATAGGATATGTCATGATCTCTATTATCAACATCATCGAAACACCTTTCGATGGATCAGAACTTATTCTGATTCATACAACTAGAATGATCGATCATCTAAATCATTCTAATTGCTCCCAAAATCCATCAGTGACACCTAGCAGTATATGGTGGCAACCTATCAGAATTGAAAATAAACCACTTGGTGCAGCTACCTGTGTGATTAAGTTCTTCTATCCTGAGCTCCAATCAGGTTAGGATTAAGGTGAACTCGTTCAAACCCTAATTTCCATCATATGATTTAATCATTCAATTCAAGTCCTATGTGAAAACCTTAATAGAAACTCTTTCTATTATTTCACTCTACCATGGCCATGGGCTTAAGGACTTGATTCTCATGATCATCATAGGGCTGCTCCTCATCCACCTGAGGTAGATAGTTTCTCTCTTGGTGCAATCCAATTCCTACAATAAACATGCTATAGCCAACATACACCTCAGAATTCTGAATGACTAGGAGATCGAGTCATGGTATAGTCAAACTATAACATCCTCAAGATGAAATACCGATGCACCTCAGGTCAAAAAATTAGACACACCACTGCAGCTTTGAGCTAGTCATAGATGAGAAGGTAGACTTTCTTATGACTGCTCGAGGTGGTCACGCTCAGTGCCCTCGTTCTCTAAGAGTATCTATACTCTCACTTCGATGTTTCTACACTATAGACTCAAGACTCATCTACTATAAAAAAATGATTGTATACCAATCTTTCGGATCAATCACCATCCTCATGATGATCGTACAATCGAAAGCATTTTATGAGTTAATAATAAAAATTCTTATCTTAAATTTTCAACTCTTGAAAATAAGAATTATCATTACCATTAACTCAAGGATTATATCATAGACACTAAATACATATTTATGATAGAAAATAATTCATTTTATTATTTATAGTTAAAATTATAATTTTGCCCCTAGAAGTGAATTACAAGTGTCAGCTAATTCTGGCTTCTAGGGCACACATATCTAACAAACTTCCACTTGACCTAAAGCCAATTGGCTATAAATCTAAGTCCCATCTTCTCAAAGTGGGCTTCGATCTTCTGCTGGTTCAACGGCTTTGTAAGTGAGTCTGCCGCATTGTCTGTGGAGTTGACTCTCTTGACCTCGACGTAATCATTCTCGAGGTAATCACGGATGAGGTGGTATCGCCGCTCGATGTGCTTGGATTTTTGGTGAGACCTCGGCTCCTTAGCAAGGGCTATGGCGCCATTGTTGTCGCAGTATAGAGGAATGGCATCTGATGGCATCACTCCGATCTCTGTCGCAAACTTCTTATACCAGAATGCCTCCTTTCGCAGCTTCTGATGCAGTGATGTATTCTGCTTTCATGGTGGAATCTGCTATCACTGTCTGCTTGGAAACTTTTTCAACTGACAGCTCCACCATTGCACACAAATAGACTCCCAGATGTCGACTTTCGATCATCTACATCGGACATAAAATTCGAGTCTGTATACCCTTGGACTTGGAGTTCTCCATTACCAAAGACCAACAACATATCCTTAGTTCTTCTCAAGTACTTAAGGATACATTTCACAGAAGTCCAAGTGTTCTTCACCTGGATTCGACTGATATCTGCTCGTGACACTCACAGCATGGGCTATATCAGGTCGTGTACATAACATGGCATACATGAGGCTCCCTATTGCTGAAGCATAAGGGATCTTGCTCATGCATTCTATTTCCTCAGGTGTGCTAGGGCACATCTTCTTGGAAAGATGAATGCCATGTCTGAAGGGTACCTAAACCCCTCTTAGAGTTTTCCATGCTAAACCTCTTTAGCACTTCCTCTATGTACATCTTCTGTGAAAGTCCTAGCATCCTATTTCGGTCTATCTCTATAGACCTTAATTCCTAGAATAAAGGATGCTTCTCCTAGGTCTTTCATGGAGAATTCTTTAGATAACCACATTTTAACTATGGTCAACATGGAAATATCATTCCCAATAAGGAGGATGTCATCCACGTACAATACGAGGAAGACAACAGCGCTCCCACTGATCTTTTTGAAGACACATGGCTCCTCCTCATTCTTGATGAAACCAAATAATTTGATCACATCATTAAAATGAGTATTCCAGCTCCGAGATGCTTGCTTAAGTCCATATATGGACCTTTGCAGCTTGCATACCTTGTGATCATCATCACTGGATGTGAAACCTAGTGGCTATTCCATATAGATATCTTCCTCAAGATATCCATTTAAGAATGCCATTTTCACGTCCATTTGCCATATTTCATAATCAAAATAGGCTGCAACAGCAAGCAATGTGCGGATGGATTTTAGCATAGCTACTGGCGAAAAGGTATCCTGATAGTCAATGCCCTTCGCGCTGACTATAACCTTTTGCCACTAATCTAGCCTTGAATGTCTCCACATTTCCATCTGCACCAATCTTTCTCTTGTAGATCCATTTACACCCAATAGGTACTATACCTTCTGGTGGATCTACCAAGGTCCAGACTTGGTTTGAGTGCATCGAGTCAATTTCTGACTTCATTGCCTCTAACCATTTCTCAAAGTCGATATCTGATATCGCCTCGTTATAGGATTTTGGGATCATCACCATGAACCCCATTACCTATGAGGAACATTTTCTCTACATCCTCTGAAATAGTACCTAAGTACCTCTCAGGAGGATGGAAAACTCTTTTCGATCTACGAGGTGGAGGAGGTAGTGAATGGATTGGCTTAACCTGATTTGGTTCCATTTGGTCCTTAGCTCGTTGCTCTTATGAGACTTTCTCCTCGAGCTTGATCTGCTTTCCAATGCCTGCTATCTTGAATAAACTATTTTTCAAGAAAGATGGCATGTCGACTCACAATCACATTGTGATCTTCTGAGAATGTAGAAATAATATCCTAATGACTCTTTAGGATATCCTATAAATCGAGCTCTAAAGGATCTAAAGTCTAACTTGTCCGCTTGTTGTCTTTTGACATGAGCCGGACAATCCCAAATTCTGAGATGACTCAGACTTGGTTTCTTACCATGCCATATCTCATACGGTGTGGTAGGAATGATTTTAGAGGAAATCCTATTCAGTAAGTATATTGCAGTTAACAAACAGTATCCCCAAAGAAAATCAGGGAGGTCTGTGAAGCTTATCATGGATCAGACCATATCTAATAGGATTTGGTTCCTTCATTCTGAAATCCCATTAAGTTGAGGTATTCCAGGTGGAGTCCATTGAGAGACTATGCCATTTTTCTTAAGATAGTCCAGGAATTTTCGACTAAGGTATTCACCTCCTCGATCTGATCAAAGAACCTTAATGGATTTTTTTGTTTGCTTTTCTACTTCATGTCTGAATTCTTTGAACTTTTCAAAAGCTTCAGACTTGTGTCTCATAAGATACACATACCCATACCTAGATAAATCATCGATAAAGGTTATGAAGTAGACAAAGTTGCCTCTAGCCCGCACATCAAATGGGCCGCACACATCAGTATGTACTAGGGCAAGAAGATCCGTGGCCCTTTCCCCATGTCCTACAAAAGGGAGCTTAGTCATTTTGCCATGAAGACAAGATTCACAAATTGGATATGACTCGAAAGTCAATGGACTCAATAGCCCAATTTTCTCTAATTTGTTAATCCTATCTTCTGCTATATGACCTAGTCTTAGGTGCCATAGATACCTATCATTTGGACTATCCCTAGGTCGTTTCATGGTATTCACATTTTGCTCGATATTAAAAATAGATACATCAATATGTAACTGATAAAGACCGTTAATAAGGAAACCACTTGCAATTTTATTTCTTTCATAAAGAATGTTACAATGGTCCTTAAGAAAACTAATTACATAGCCTTCTAATGCAAGACAAGAAATAGAAATCAAATTTTTGCTTGCTGCAGGCACATATAATAATAGTCTTTTAACACTAAGTCTAAACCAGATGGTAGTCGAAGAGGGTATGTTCCCACGACCATGGCAGCAACTCTTGCTCCATTTTCGACATGCAGGATCATCTCACCATCCCTCAGCCTCCTGCTATCCTCAAGATCCTGCATAGAAGTGCACAAGTGAGCACTAGAACCAGAGTCAAGCACCCAACTGGATGCAGAAGAAATCATAAGGTTAGACTCAATAACGAGCATACCTCCAGAAGGACCTGCCTCCTTCTTATTCTTTAGGATGGCCAGGTAAGTAGGGCAGTTTCGCTTTCAGTGGCCATTGTTGCAATGAAAATACTTTTCTTTGTCAGCGGCCTTCTTTTCAGCTCTACTTTTTCTTCTTTCCTCCTTCTACCTTCTGCTTTTTCATAGACTTCTTTTTTTCAAAAGACTTTCTCTTGAAAGAAGTCAGTTCCATAGCAAGCACTGAGCCTTTAGAACCTTTCATGGAAAGCTCAGCAGTAACCAGCATGTTCATAAGTTCGGTCAGAGAATTTTGAAGTTTATGCATATGGTAGTTCATGATGAACTACCCATATGCATCAATCAAGGATTGCAGAATTATGTCATTCTGCAGATCTAGGTCCAACTTCACTCTGAGCTTCTTAAGCTCTTCTAAGTCTTTGATCATCATCAGATAATGATCTTGGATTGACTGTCCATCATGCATTTTAGCCTTGAAAAATCGTTTAGTGACTTGATACTTGGCTGCACGACTCTGTTCACCAAACATCTCTTATAGGTGAGCCAACATTCGACAGGCAGTCCTGATATCTTCATGTTGGCACTGAAACTCATCAGACATCGAGTCCAACATGTAGTACCTGGCCTTGTTATCTTTATTCGTCTACTTTTTAAGAGATGCTCTCTGTTCAGTGGATGGATGAGCTGGTAAGGTGGGAGGGTCCTGGTCCAATACATGAGTTAACTTCTCAAAATCTAAAATAATTTTGAAGTTCTAGAGCCAATCCTTGTAATTGGGTCCGATGAGTCTATGGGTGTCCAAGATACGTGCTAGTGGGTTGGACGCAGATATTTTTCTGTAGAGTGTCAAAGTTTCTAGTTAGATATTATAATTAAGACTTGACCAATTTATTTAGGGGTTTTATTTTTAAATAAATTAGCTCCCACTATTTTCTTGGATCCCTACACTCCCTCTGTAGAGATGCAAAAATCTCCATAATTAATGATTTCTAGTGGTTGGTGCGGTCCCACCAACTAACTCATCACCTCACCTAACAGTTATTGGTGATGGGTTAGCTAATGAGTGAACAACTCTTGTTCAATGATTCTCTAATCATGGTGCATGCAAACTTGATCTCTAATTCATGAATCTCACTATGCCCAAAATATTGATCCACTTTTTAATTAAGTCAGATCCACCATTTTCACAGATTGGATTTTTAATTGAGTCTCTCACCGTATCTAAAATATTGAGCCCAATCCATCCTCCAGCCTGTAGCATCCAATGTCTAATAGATATGACTGAACCACTATAACCAGTCGAGAACAATCAATCCCGGAAAGGGCCCGCACATCTATAATGGTGGAAGACCTTAGACTTAATTTTTTCTTAGGAAGATTTGATTTAGGTCTCATTAAACTAGACTTGACATAGTCATAACTATTATGACTAACCTAGTGGCATGGGTTAGCTCGGATTATTGACCACCTCAGATTAGGACTAAGCCAATAAATATGGTCAGGTAAGTGAGATCGGTCGAAGGGATATGCCATTAACTCAACAAGAATGCATTCAAGTCGAGTAGCTCCCAATTAAAAATCAATCAATCATATCTGCCAAACTTACCTTAGACACCAAATTATTGAGCCAGAACTAATCAGGTTAGCCTACAATCCAAACTCTAACCACTGAGCCTAATTAGGTCTTAGCTTGATCGATCACTTACGTGACTCGATCTTGACCCAGACTTAATCCTATTAGGCTGATCAATTTAAGCACTGTTGATCCCATCTAACCAACTCTTGATTCGGTTTGATCAACCGCTTAGATCTCATTGAGCTACCCAAGCCCGAACCTAATTTTATGAATATGTCTTAGATCTAAAATTTTTAATTTTAGATCTAACAAATATTTTATAATCTTAATTCTTAATTAAGTTCAAGATTCACAAAAAAAATATGTACATAAAATCCTAGGATTTCAGGATCTAAGATTTTGTAGAAAGTAAGTTCTTGATTTTTGATTAAGGACGAATACACAGCACCCCTACACATCATAAGAACATCCCATCGAATGGAAGGAGAGGGCATTTAAACCCTACTTTGTTCTTATAATCGGATGGCTAAGGGGAATGCCTTAATTAGAAATATAAATCTACAAAACTAGTTAGATCTATATCATATATCTCATATATAAAAATTGATCTAACTTTATACACATTTTACATACACCTCATGTATCATATCATGCAAGTTTTTAGATCTAAATTATCTCATAATTCATCTAAAAAATCAAATTTAAATTGATCACATCAAAATAAATTCTAATCTAGATAATTATGTAGAACTATTCTACAACTAGTCTAAGCATGCATTCATCATATCTCATATGATCCAAAAATTAAATAATTTTATTTACTATTTTTGAATCTTATTATAATATTTATAATATTAAAAAATAATAAATAAATATATTTAAAATTATAGCTTAATCAAATTAAATTATGAACATGCAAGACTATGTATAGAACAGTTCAATTTTACAACTAGTCATGCATCTTGTAAAACTTAGATCTAAATTATTTTATTTTAATTTTTCTAATTTTAGATCTAATCACATCTTATGTGATATCTAAAATCATCTAATTATTAGATTAAAATTAAAATAAAATAAGATCTAAATAATTTATTAGAACCTGGCTCTGATACCAGTTGAAGGGGAAATCTTGATTTTTCGAATTAGGTTCATTTAGATTTGATTGGATCAAGAGAGATACTTTAAAAATTTTTCTTTTGAATCTAGATTACATCTGAGATATTTCAGATCTAATTTTATAGATCTAATAAAATAAAATAAAAAAATTAAATTTGATTTAATTTTGTACCTTTTGTTGGGTAATCAGATTACCTGGTAATGATCCTACTAATTGCCTGAAGTTCTGGATCAAGCCACGCAAGCACCTGGCCTCTACCAGTATCCACTCAGACTGGATCTAGAGATCTTCTTCTTCTTTATCACCTCTCCAAATATCAGATCTGAATCTGATTTGGAGGATCTTCAAAACTCCTTTTGAAGATCTGGAATCATCTCTTGCAGCAGTGCTGCCTTCTTCCTTTCTCGTCACTTTTCTCTTGCCTGAATCGCACCAAACTGGAGCCCAAATCTCCTTGGGCATGGAGAGGAGAGAGGGAGGACTAGAAGATGAAATGGAGGAGGGAGAGGGACAGTCTTGGGGCATGGGCTAAGGGAGAACTTCCGTAAAGCTTGGCGCAGATAGGGTTTATATAGACCCTACTGCACCATGCAGTGCCACATCATCTCGGCCAATCACGTTGCTTCATGCAATCAGATCTAAATCTGATTGATGGGATGACATCAGTTGATCTAATCAGATGAGAGCCCCCTCATATCATCCTTAGGTGGTGCCAAGATTGGTCAAAGCTGAGCCTTAGGTACCTACCTAAGTTGATTCTAAGAAGAAACCAGGAGTCCCATCTATATGGGACTCCAGTTATCCCTATCGATGGGCATAGGCCTCTCTAGGCATGCACTCCCTTCTTTTCAATTTCTAGCAAGAGGATAAGCCCCTGTCTGCTCTCCTATGGGTGCATGACACATGGGTGATGTCTATGTGTCAAAGGTCAACGTTTGACCAAAGTCAAAAGAGAAGAATTAGCAGGTGACGAAAAATGGCAGGTGTTATCTTAAATTTATCTCATAAATTAAGATAATCTTTTTTTAATCTGAACAAGCTCTAGTCAAATCAAGTAAAGGTACTTGAGTGAGCACAAACACATTTGGCTCAGTCGAGACAACTTTTAATGATAGTGAAGGAGAATGTTTGGCTCAATCGTGTACTAGCATGATTTTTTTGAACCTAATTGAATCTTATTCAAATCAATTGAACTGGATTATCCAATTGATGATATCCAGATCCAAACCCTTATTTGTATGATCTAGTTAGATTTAGTTCTGTATGGTAATGGGATATGTCATGATCTCTATCATCAACATCATCGAAACACCTTCCGATGGATCAGAACTTATTATGATTGATACAACTAGAATGATCGATCATCCAAATTATTCTAATTGCTCTCAAAATCCATCAGTGATACCTAGCAGTATATGGTGGCAATCCATCAGAACTGAAAATGAACCTCTCGATGCAGCTATCCTGAGCCCCGATTAGATTAGGGTTAAGGTGAACTCGTTCAAATCTAAATTTTTGTCATATGATTTAATCATTCGATTCAAGTCCTATGTGAAAACCTTAATAAAAACTCTTTCTATTATTTCACTATGCCATGGCCATGAGCTTAAGGACTTGATTCTCATGATCATCATAGGACTGCTCCTCATGCACCGAGGTAGATAGATTTCCTCTTGGTGCAATCCAATTCCTACAATGAACATGCTATAGCCAACATACACCTCAGGTTTTCGAATGGCTAGGAGATTGAGTCATAGTGTAGTCAAACTATAACACCCTTAAAGTGAACTATCGATGCACCTCAGATCAAAGAACTAGATACACCACTGTAGCTTTGAGCTAGTCATCGATGAGAAGGTAGACTTTCTTATGACTGCTCGAGGTGGTCATGCTCAGTGCCCTCGTTCTCTAACGAGTATCTGTACTCTCGCTCTGATGTACACCAATCTTTCGGATCAATCACCATCCTCATGATGATCCTACAGTCAGAAGCATTTTATGAGTTAATAATGAAAATTCTTGTCTTAAATTTTCAACTCTTGAAAATAAGAATTATCATTATCATTAACTCAAGGAATATATCACAGACACGAAATACATATTTATGATAGAAAATAATTCATTTTATTATTTTTAGTTAAAACTATAATTTTGCTCTTAGAAGTGTATTACAAGTGTCAGCCAATTCTGGCTTATAGGGCATACATATCTAATAGGGCCGAAGTCTCCTGGCAGTAATCAAAAAAGCATAAGTTAATTTTTTTAATTTAGTATACTTGATCTCTACGTCCCTCAGGACTCGACCTATATAGTAGATTGGCTGCTGCACCTTCGTCTCTTCCTTAACTAAGACTACTGCAAGGGCCACTGGAGAGACTGCTAGGTAGAAGAACAACTCTTCTTCAGGTTCAAGCTTGGCCAATAGGGGAGGCGAGCCAAGATAGCTCTTAAGTTCTTCGAATGCCTGTTGGCACTCCACCATTCAGCAGAAATTCTTTGGTTACTTGAGGATCCAAAAAAAGGGCATGCATCGCTTGGTCAATTTTGAGACAAAGCGATTTAGAAATGCCACCTTCTCGATCAGGCGTTGAACCTCTTTTATTGATTTTGGATCGATCATCTCCTGGATGGCTCAGATTTTCTCCAGATTGATCTCGATCCCTTGTCTTGAGACCATGAACCCCAGGAATTTTCCTAAGGTTACTCCGAAGGCGCATTTGATTGGGTTTAGTTTCATCTTATACCTTTGGAGGATGCTGAAGGTCCCTTCAAGGTCAGCAATATGATTGATTGAAGTTCGACTCTTGACCAGCACATCATCCACGTAGACCTTCATGTTGTGGTCGATGTACTCCTTGAAGATCTTATTGACCAGACATTGATAGGTTGTGCCCGCATTTTTAAGCCCAAAGGGTATGACCTTATAACAATAAAGATCACGATCCATAATAAAAGTAGTCTTCTTCTCATCCTCTGGTGCCATCCAGATTTGGTTGTAGTCGAAGAAGGCATCCATGAAGGTAAGGAGCTCATGGCCTGAGGTTGCATCCAATAGTTGATCAATTCTAGGCAGGAGGTAGCTATCCTTTAGGCAGGCCTTGTTCAGCTTTTTGAAGTCTATGCACATTCTCTATTTATCGTTGGCCTTCTTGACTAAGACCACATTGGAAACCCAACTTGGGTAATTGACTTCTCGAATGAATCTAGCTTTAAAGAGCTTGTCTACTTTTTATGCTATCACCTTCTGCCTTTTCGGTGCATGGTCTCGAACTTTTTCTTTAACCAGCTTGTATTTGAGATCAACAGCTAGCTGATATTCCATGACCTCGGCATCAATCCCTGGCATATCTACTGAAATTCAAGCAAAGACATTGGCATTCTTCTGCAAGAAGGTAATGAGCTGCTTTCGGACTTCATCTCCCAAATTGGAGCCGATCGGCATAGTATGCTCCGTATTTCCATCATTCAGAGGGATGGTTACAAGGTCTTCCATGGATTCATCTCACTCCTCAGTAGGGTCATCGTGGACATCCAGCTCATCAACTGGGTAAGGGTCGGGTTGGCCACTTTTTTACAAAGCAATGGAGTAGCAGTGCCTTACCAAAGCTTGATCTCTCCTGACCTTCCTAATTTTTTAACATGTCAGGAACCTCAATTTTAGGTAATAGGTCGACACCATGGCTCAGAGTGCATTCAAACCAGATCGATCAAGAATAGCATTATAGGCAGATAGAGGTTTTACTACCAAAAAGTAGACCTATGCTCTAGCCCATTTTGGATATTGTCCTGCAACCACAGTTAGAGTTATTATTCCTTTAACTGGCACAGCATTGCCAGTGAAGCCCACCAATGAAAAATTCATAGGTCCTAGGTGGTTATTAGGTATGGATATTTTAGAGAAAGCATCATAAATAAGACATCAGTAGAGCTTTCATTATCTACTAAAATATGATGTACATCGTAGTCAGCAATGTTTAAAGAGATTACAATCATGTCATTGTGCGAGAACTACACCCCTTGGGCATCCTCATCAGTGAAAGCTATGGGCTCCTTAGTCCTCCACTTCTTCATAGACTGTGCCGATCCACTGGCCTCCCTCCATCGAAGTCTCCCAAAGATGATATTGATAATGCCGAGTGGAGGTCGATCTTCTTGCCGCTCCTTCCTCGGTGGTTTTGGCGATGGGGGTGCCCTTGGCCGATCCTCCCATCCTTCAGGCTGACATCATAGGAATCAGCCAAGTCTACCTTGCCTGATGAGCTCCTCGATCTCATTTTGTAGCTGAATGTATTCTTCAATATCATGATTGTGGTCACGATGGTAGAGACAGTATTTATTTGGATTACGCTTAACAAGATGAGGGTGCATCCTCTCCAGTCTCGATAGCTACTCCTTAATTTTCATCAGTACTTGGATTTTTGGAGCATTGAGGGGAGCATAATTATGAAACCTTCTGAGGAAAGAATCCCGTCATGCCCTTCTATTAGGGATTCTTTGCTTTCGAGCCTGAGAAGGAGTTCAGGCTTGCTTGTACTTAGAAGAAGTTCGGAAGCACGATCGAGCTTCACTCAACTTTTCTTCAGTAGCGGGCATACTTGATTCGCCCGCTTGTCGCTTTTTAGTGGCTTCACTATCCTTGGCATTGAAGGCCTCTTTTGCTCGGACATAACCTTCAGCCTGAGCTAGCATATCAGCAAAATTTTTGGGATACTTCTTTCAGAGAGAACAATAGATCATTCTTTTGAAGGTCGCCCTTCAGTGTGGCCATTGCAATAGACTAGTTCAGATTTTGGACCTCTAGTACAGCAGCATTGAAATGGATGATATAGGGCCGAATGGACTTCCCTTCCTTTTGTTTGATGCTGATGAGGGAGTCTGAGCCTCATTAAGGTTGTCAGCTACTAACAAAATGAGTTGCGAATTGGTGGCTCATCTGATAAAAAAAAAGATAGTGTCCAACTTAAGGGTCGAGTACCAGTTTCTTACTGCTCCCTTTAGGATGAATGGAAAAGCTCGGCATAGAATGGTGTTTAGCGCACCATGGAGCAGGATCATGGTATGAAAGGCCTCCAAGTAGTCAACCAGATCAGCAGTCCTATCGTAGCCCTTGAACTGAGGGAGCTTGAAGTTCGGTGGGATGGGCTCCAACATGATTCGCTAGGAGAAAGGAGGGTCGATACAGATGTCATTGCCGTGAGAAAAGGAGCATGGTGGAGTTCCTCGATCCGCTGGTTTGTTTTCTACAATGTTTGCTCCAGAAGATCCTCATGGTCATGGATCTCCAAAGTCTTTTGGCTGAATGGGGGTAAAGTCTCCTCAGGGGTAGAATCATGATCAGAGTAGGGGCTCTCCACCCTCTACTTTCCCTTTTTGGATGTTACCGACCTACTCGCCCAAGTTGGTCGCTCCCATACTAGATCTTGGGGTTTTGGTGAAGCTTGCTCTGACTGGATAGGCACCGGAAGCCTTTGCTGCTGCATGGCCTGCACAGCTTCAGTGAGGCCTCTAACCTGTAGGATCAGTAGATTAAATTGCTCTGCATCTACCATTGCCTCCGATGGAGTTTGAGATGTCGAGGATGAGATGGGGGTGGGCAGATCTGGATGAGATCTAGCCACAGAGGCGGTTGACTGTCGAGTTGAGGCCTTCTTGGGAGGCATCCTCATGAGATCAGTTGGGGAAGAAGAACTCTAGCGGAGAAGAAGAGGGATATCTACTGAGCATTCCTTTAAGAATAAGAAAACCTTAAGAGAAAGGGCTCCCTTCCTCTAGTGCCAATTTTATTGGTACGAAATCTGGTTGTCGTCAGATTCGAGGCAAGATTTGGGAAAGATGAGATTGCCGTCGGTGACCTGCAAAATAAGTCTTGCCTAGAGTTGGAGATGGTGGCTCTAGTAAGATCCTTCGACGATCAAGTCAACCCTCTCGATCAATAGAAATGGAGTACTCAGAGAAATTTAGAGTAGAGTTTTAAGAAGAAAATGAGAGCTTAGAGAAGAAAGCATATCTGGAGTGTCTCTTGTATAGGCAGAGCCTATAACAAACTGATAGTGACAACCATAATCATTTGGTAATGGACCATCCGGGGACACATGGAGTTTGTTATGGAGGATAGTGTCTATTATCGTGACGTACCAGCCTATTGGGATCTGACAGCTAAAGTTCGGATGGGGTAGCTGCAGGTGATGAAGAGTTTCTAGTTACTATTATTCTAGAGGAGTTCAGAGGTTCTCGAGATTAACTGTGCCTGGTTGTTGCTTGCTGTATTAAGGGCGTATGCTAAGGTCCTTTTGGGGTACTGGAAGGAGTCTAGAAGAAATTCGACCAATGGAGAAGTCTGGAAGGAGTTCGACTGACGGAGAGGTCCAAGAGGAGCTCGACTGGCGGAGAAGTCCATTTGAAGGAGAAGTCCAATAAAAGTTCGACAGGAAGAATGGTCCAGGGGGATTTTGGAAGGTATATGACTAGAGGGAGTTTGACTGTAAGGAGTCCACCTAGCGACTGGAATGTTTGGAGGAGTTCATCCGCGTAAGGTCCATTTAACTACCGAAAGGAGTTTGGCTAGATAAATTATTGGTTGGTGGCTGCTATAGGCAAGCAGTACAAGAATACTTTGGCGAGTCTTTGCCGTTCCTTGGGGGTTTGGCCACTCTTTAGGCTATTCATAGGTAAATAATCTAAAGATGGTGCCCTTCTGTCAGGGCTTCTTCTTATAGAATTGAGGTCCTTGATATGGAAATACCAAGGTCCGGCACCCACATTAAAGTATAGAAGTTCATTTGAGGAAAGCTCTACCAGCTTGAGACCCTCAATATGAGACTCAACGATGATGGCAGCACTCAACTTGAAGGAGGTCTGACTGGAGAGGAGTTCGGTCGGCTTCCTGGTTGGCTATGCTAGGCCACCCAGGGAGCAGACCTTCGGCACTTCAACTATCCAAGCCATTGCCCTCACTGTTCAAGCTCATCCGAAGGGAAAGTCCATAATGTCCTATGGATTCTGAAGTTAATCCATATAGCTGAGCAGATCATCTGACAACCATAAATTAAAGATCGGCCACCTTAGGATGAACTGAAGCTTGAGGGCTCTTATGGGTTGAAGTTTAGTCACAGTCACCACTATCGATTGGGATTACTCAGAGACTAGATTCGTACCCGAACTTCGACAAGAGTGGGTTTATCCCCAACACTAGTCCTCCTACTCTTGAGTTCAAAATTTGAAGGAAAGGAGTAAAATCATGGCTGCCAAAGTTCTTTTTATGCTTCCCGCATTTGCTGGATGGAAAATTTTGGAATCTATCATGTCGACGCCAAAGCCTCATAAATGTGAGGCAATCTAAAAGACATTTTTTGAAACTCCTGCCAGAAGTCTACCCAAGGTACGACATCATTAAGGATTCACTCATTGTCAGACTTCTGTCATGATGAGTGGAACATGCATCGTGCGGAGATCGACCAAAAGAGATCTGCAATCACAACCGTCTTGGAGTTCCTCAGGAAATTTAAATCCATCCTCCCCCTCCAGGCCCTTACTTCACCTGAAATCTTCATCTCCTTCCACTGGTTCACTTCTACTGATTATAAAACTTTGCTCATATTACTCATTAAACTTTTACTTATCTCTACTAATCATAAACCTTTGCTCTGATACCAAAAATGTAACACCTCACCTCTAACTATCTACGAGTGACGGTGCCACACCCCACCCTTATCTAAAGGTTAAGGGGATTTCTAGGCTGTACTTAAGCTGGACTATAATATCATATAATCATCTGCTATCAAGTAATCTGATTAATGTTTTAAAATCATCGCACAAGTTTTTCAAAATACTCAACATTTAACAACATCATCTCAAGCTTCCATTTGCCAAACTATAATTAATACATCTGGTATTAACAATAAAATACACTTACTTATATTCTACTGAGAATACATAATATACATCTCAAGGCAAAAAATAACACCCTCCCAGTCTATCATACAAACCTCAAAACACTAATATGGAAGTCCCCTTATGCTGATAATACATAATATATATATACAACCCAAAGCTCCTCCAAAAGCATGGCCCTCCCAAGCTAATACAAATGACATGAGACTCCAAAATGCTAATGCCAACTAAGATGCTCCAATCCGTTGAAAGAAGAAACAAACAAAACCACATAATGAGACTTAAGGTCCCTGTGAGTGCATCCAACCATTATTGGAAAACTTGATGTACTTATTATACTACAATGCATAGCATGTATCAACAAGCTTCTAAATAGTTGAGCAATATAAATATGAATCACGTAAAAATTTTGGTAAAGAACAAACATTTGCTTACCACTGATGATACCATAGCCATATGTTCCATGAGGTTTCAAATGAGTATCTACATCACAACCACATTCTCATATGAGCAGCCCTATAGCACACTCTCACACAAGTTGAGTAGTCAAACCACCACGATACTACACATACTCTCATATGAGCAGTCCTTTAGCACACTCTCACATAAGCAGTCAGAACACCATGATACTCCATACACTCTCATATAAGCAATCCTTCAGCACACTTTCACATGAGTAGTCCAAATAATACAATATTCTACACACTCTCATATGAGCAGCCTTTTAGCACACTCTCACATGAGTAGTCACATAGGATATCATGATTATCACTAAGTTTTTATAGCACACAAACCAAAAGTCATCCGTATAAGACATTAACCCATATAACATATTCCTGCAATACCTTTCAACTTACTGATGATGTACCATTCAAATCATGTATACATATACCTACTTATGAAATGTACACAAGCTGCCCAAAACCCCTTTTTGTTTCCACGTTTCATCAAATATATATATATATATATATATAGTTAACAACATAAGCTGTAAAGTATCAAAGACTATCTTGCTTTTTAATTGACTGTTCTACATAGCAACGTATATGTTAAAACTTTATACACAATTACTTGTAGATGCAGTACACAAAGGTTACAAGAAAACCATACTTTTACCCATGCTTATATATGAATATGTAAACTGAAATTATTGAAAAACCACCTTACTTTTTAGATACATCATTTTACATAGCAAAAGTATTTTGAAAACATCATAGATAGATGGAAACCACTCACCTCAACTAATAAAACCCTGCTGCTAGCCAAATAGGTTTCCTTGCTTCCTCAATTTCAGCACTTGCCCTCTTCCTTTCACCTTGTTTATCACTAAATCTTTATTCCCAAACTGATCCTCCCTTATTTGGACTGAGAACAAGACCCTCTCTAGCTTTCTTTCCTCTTTCCTCTTTGGAAAACTTAGAAGACCCAACAGCAACTACAAGAACCAGTAGACACCTCTTAGGAAAAGAATAGTTTAGAGAAGAAGCTTGCTAGGTGTCACATCCAAGAATTTCCACCAAATTCCCTATTTTTCAAGTGATGCTTAGATGGTTCTCCAGCTATTTATTTATGTTCTCAAGCTGCTAAGTCATCCCAAGAAAAATGAATTTAAAATTCCAACTCAACCCTTTTGGTTAAAACCTGCTCCCAGAAATTTTCGTGATTGGGGTCGATACCTTAGAGAAAAAAGATCGACACCCCAATACAGGTTAGCCCGCAGATCATCCCTCAAGTCATCCCATAGGTCGACTCCTTACACAAAAGTGTGGACACCTAACAGGCAGGTGTTGACCCCTTCTTGAACTGCCACAAAAATTTTTGAAACTTCCTCTCTATTTTTCTAAGAAAGTGTCGACACCTTCTGGACAAGTATCGACCCCTTCCCCTAGGTTTTGACAAGTTAATGTTCTCATTTATTTTACTCTCCATTAACTTTAAAATATATACATAAATAAGGAACACCCTCCTATTTGAATTCAATAAAAATATCAGAAAAATCAAAATTCTTAAGAATAAGAATCCAAAATTTGGATTCTAGTTCAAATTTTCCAAACTCGAAACTTTCATAACTTTCTTGCTTTGAAATGTTTAGGTTAAAGGATCATCAAGATTCGTTAAAAATCATTTTACAACTTACCAACACCTAAGGATTAATTAACAAATTTTTTTGTTCTAAGAAAATACATATTTTATATAGTCTCTCTTATAGATGCTAACTTCAAACTTAGAAAATTTTTAGGACTCAAAATGATAGATATTCACAATCTGTACTCAAATGACTCAAATATACCATCAATAAATTACCATGCTCTACATATCCGAACACACATCTTTTAATTTCTTATTTTGCTAGTTCGGGATGTTACATTTCCACCCTCCTTAAAATAAATTTCATCCTCAAAATTTGCATGCAACATAATTAGAATGCTAAAGATTATAAAACTCTTATTTTATCCTTGAACCCTTGTCAAACAAATCAATTATTCAATTATAAATATCATACCTGATTCTACATTCAATCCTGCTAGTCTCTATTAGCATCTTGTCCACTGGTACCAGTCTTTACTCTACTTATGGATGAGAAATTTCTAACTGGAGCTTTATTAGGATAATTCATTCTTTAGTGACCCATCTGTCCACACTGGTAACACCCTCTAACTCTATTTGATACTCTACTTGCCACAGACTGTAACATCAATTTTGATTTAGTCCCTTCTTGCTCTAGACTAATAGAAGTAAAAGAACCCATACCTGATTCCATTAATGTTCCAAAAGAATAACTGGGTTATTTAAAAATATTTGCTTTCTTTGATAACTGACCTTCTTCCATACCTAGGGAAAAATTTTGCACACTTCTTTTACCTTTCTCCTACCTACGATCATAAAATTTTTTTTCTACCTCTTTTGCTCTACTAGCTCCCACAATTAGTTCAGCAAAACTATTATAGTTATGCATCTTTATTTTTGCTTTGATTTCTAAGTGCAATCCATCTTGAAACAACCGACACTTTTTCTTTTCATCCATAATAAATGAAGTAAAATATGATAACTCAGTAAATTTGGCTTCATACTCAACTACTAACATTCTTCCCTAAGTCAAATTAAGAAACTCTATCCTTTTTTGATCTCGATACACTACTGAATAGTACTATTGATAAAATTCTTTTCTGAAATCCTCCCAAGAAGTGTCATACCCTTGTGGTTACCTATCTACATAAGATTTCCACTAACGTCTAGCCCGACCTTCTAAAAGAAAGGTAGCAATGCTCACCTTCTGATCATCAGTACTTTTCTCAACACAAATATTCTTTCCATTCTTTGAATCCAGTTTTCTGCCTCCATTGGATCCGTAGTACCCGAAAATTCTACTATCCCTAGTTTTCTAGCTCTTTCAAAGTTTCTTTCCACATCCACATTTCGAGACTGATGATCAGGAGTAGAATGCATTGCAATAGTGATAGCTTGAGTAATTACACCCACCAATTCCCTCCATCCAGGAATAAGTGCCTGCTCCTGACATGCCAGTTCCGACGACAATTCTTGACCATACTCATATCCTTGTGAAACCCCTGCTTTAGCCCTCGAGGCAAAAGATGATACAATCGATGGTACTCTAGGAGGTTGACCACTCCTATCCACTCTTCTTGGTCTATTCCGACCTCTGCCTCTACCCCTACATGAGGGTAACTGTTCTCTACCAAATCCTAATCCCAACTGCTCCATCTTCCTATGAAATAAAATTGATATAATAAAAATTATTAATCACCAAATAAATTTACTGATAAATAAATCCCAAATGAAGACATCTTTAATTAAAACATACATTTTCAATTAAATGCTACTAAAAAGATCCTTCAAAACACATTGATATTGAGTCAACTCATTAATTAATTGGGTCATCTCCAAGACCACTTAACCAACCTTATACAATCCAAACGAATTGAATATGATATACATAAGTCCATCCTCACTGATCATGATCCTTTGCTCATATTTATTAACCATAAATCATTCGTTATGTCAACTAATTATAAACCTTTGTTCACTTCTACTGATTATAAAACTTTGCTCATATTACTCATTAAACTTTTACTCATCTCTACTAGTCATAAACCTTTGCTCTGATACCAAAAATATAACAATCCACCCCTAACTATCTATGGGTGATGGTGCCACACCCCACCTCTAAAGGTTAAGGAAATTTTTAGGCTGTACTTAAGCTGGACTATAATATCATATAATCATCTACTATCAAGTAATCTGATTAATCTTTTAAAATCATCACACAAGCTTTTCAAAATACTCTACATTTAACGACATCATCTCAAGCTTCCATTTGCCAAAATATAATTAATACATCTGGTATTAACAATAAAATACACTTACTTATACTTTGCTGAGAATACATAATATACATCTCAAGGCTAAAAATAACTCCCTCCCACTCTATCATACACACCTCAAAACACTAATATGAAAGTCCCCTTATGTTGATAATACAAAATATATATATCCAACCCAAAGCTCCTCCAAAAGTATAGCCCTCCCAAGCTAATACATACAACATGAGACTCCAAAATGCTGATGCCAACTAAGATGCTCCAATCTGATGAAAGAAGAAAATACAAAATCACATAATGAGACTTAAGGTCCCAATGAGTGCATCCAACCATCAATGAAAAACTTGTTGTACTTATTATACTATAATGCATAGCATGTATCAACAAGCTTCTAAATAGTTGAGCAATATAAATATGAATCATGTAAAAATTTTGGTAAAGCACAAACCTTTGCTTACCACTGATGATACCATAGTCACATATTTCAGGAGGTTTCAAATGAGTATTCACATCACAACCACATTCTCATATGAACAGCCCTATAGCACACTCTAACATGAGTTGAGTAGTCAAACTGATAAACACATAAAATATATTTATAAAAATATTAATTTATTAATTAATTTATTTTTATTTCTTAAAAATTAATATTTTTATTTTATTTTTTATAAAAAATAAGATAATGGATGAAAAGAGATCGATTTATGGATCGTAACGAAATAAATTTCACTCAAATCGGAGCTAAAATAAAAAGTTATGAAGTCCAGAAGTTTTAAATAAAAGAAAAAGAAAAAAATAGTCCGGTGCACGGTAGACTAGCCGGTCGGTCCACGATTCTTGTCGTAGACCGGCCAGCTCAGCAGGCACGACAAACTAAAATGCACCACGTGGCATACCTGGACCCTTAAGAGTTCACGGAAAATCCATCGCGGCTCATAAGGGCAAAACAATAATTTTCTTAAGCAAAGCGCAGCATGATTGGTTGTGGCATTTGGTGCAGTCAGTCTATATGGTCTACAAGAATAGTAATTGCATGATCCGATGGTAGGCATTCATTTTGATGGAGATCTAACGGTCCTTGTCGATTCCTGCTCTAATTCGAATAGTACCCAGCTGATTTGCACGATCCAATGGTCAGGAAGTGAGCTAGTCAAGATCCAATGGCTAGAATTCATCTCTGACTTGATTAAGGAAGATCTAGCACCATCCAATGGTCCAAATTCAATCTTAAGCTTAATCGAATGGCTGAAACCTATTTAAGCTATAGAAGTTCAATTTTGGTCAAATCTGGACCATTGAGATCCGATCTGATGGTAGAAAATTATTTTAGGGAGCAGAATTTGATCCAAACTCCAGTTCTTTAGTTTTTCTCTAATTTTAACCTAATTTCTCTCCTTTTCTCTCAATAAAAATCTCCATAAAGCTTCCACAAGCAAAGAGAACGCTCCCCCTTGGGGGAATAAGTCCTCTAAGCCCTTCTAAACCCATCAAAATCTCTTCAAAGCCTCTCTTTCCTTACCTAAACAACCAGCAAGCTCTCTTTCTCTAATTCTCTTTCTCAAGATTCTTCTATAAGGCTCCAGGATGAAGATTTCAGCAAGAAGCTTCCTAATGTCCGGCTGATCATCTCTTTCTTAGGAGATCATTGTGATCTTATTTTGATGGTGCTTTCTATTTTTCATCTTTTATATTTTTTTTAATTTATAATAAAGGCTATTTTTAGTTATAATATTTTTATATCTTTTTTTCTTGCAATTAATCTAGAATAGTTTATTATCCTTG